>JANJGK010007798.1:0-29473 GCA_039081455.1 Macrobrachium rosenbergii
GAGAACACGGGTGTGTCTCGTTTGACACATCTTAAATTAAAAGGACAGGTTAATGGAAATCTTATGGGTTAATTCCTGTGTTGTACTGTGGGTATGATAATTTTTTGTTCTATCTTTCCTCTCTCTCTTTGTTTTTTGGGGGATTTTAAATGGGCGTGACTTGTAGTTTTTTTTTTAACTGGGGTGGATGTTGGTCCGTAGAGTTATAAAAATCTAAAATTGTTCCGAGTTCAGTTTTTGCTCTTATGTGTTGCAATACTTAGTTGAAATTAACTGCAAAATACCATAGGGTTTTATAGACATATAAATTTCTTTTTTTGTTTGTTTTTTTTTTCTTTCCCGTTTCGAGATCGGGTATATTAGAAATTTTTTCTTTTGTTTTTTATGCTGAAGTCTCGTATCCACATGACTTTGGGAGTCATGGCATGGGCTAATTTCGTAGTGAGGTTAGGCCCGTGTGTTATTATGTAAGAATATTATGATATGTGGCTGTCGTCTGACTCAATATCTGTGAGTATAGAGTGACAGAATAAAGTTCTGTTGATTGTTTTTTTTTTTTTTTTTGGGGGGGGGGGGGGGGGCTGGCAAATCAGTTAGGGTTCAGGGTAGGATTAGGAAGACTTTAATATGGTTTCCAAATTTAGAGGATTAGATTTTTCAGTTCTCTTCTAGAATTAAGAGGACTGTGCCATTGGTAATTGAATTGCAGTTGTTATGATCATAGGAGCAATTGCTAGTATATCAATTACTATTTTGCTGAGAATTGAGCAGGCATCAACAGGACTTGCTAACCGGGGTAAAACTTTGATGACTTTACAAGATATTTTACCTCTAGGGCGTTTAGAATTGCCTTTAATAAATTCAGTATACTGGTGCAGTTCTCAGGTAATTTTTACTGTGAAGAATTTGTATTTTAAAGTTAGTGTACCTGATAGGGGGTTGATTGTGGAAATTCCAGTTAGTAACTTGGAATCCTTTCACAGTTTTATCATATGACATTTCCCTAGTGGGTTTAATATTTCAGTAATAGTATGGCTTAGGGAGCTGACTAGGTAACTTTTGGGTTGACTGTTGACATGACCAACTTATGTTATAGACCACTTCCTCGCAGCAGTGCCTTATGAATGGCTTCTATGAGCCTCAACTGATACAAGTTAGATATGGGGACCATCTACGTTACGCCTGCAGGTTTCTACGCCTGCACCTTCATGAGAGGATCCAGGGTTATTTGGAGAGATGTTGGGCAGGACGTCTATAAATTGCAGTTCAGCATAGTTGGATCACCAGGAATTCAAGATGTGAAGAGAAGCATAGGCTTGTACAATTGCAAGCCGTCCAGAATATTTAGACTATCGAGAATGCAAGATGTGAAGTGATGCATTCTATAATGAACTGTGTATTGGAATAACAATCGTGTATATGAGACAAATAATTTTCGTATCTAGTACATAGGGTTTGCTATGATTTTGGAGCTGGCCCTCACTGAACTTTTGATTGGACAGTTATCATACCTGGGTGGGGACACGCAGTGGTAGGTGGTCTGAGCTGCTATTTAGTCTTGGACGACTTTGAAGAACTATGTGCTGGCCTGGCAGTGGCACTTCCACAGCAGGTGCATTTGTGTCTACGTTGGAGGTTTTGCATAGTTAGGTTCAGAGAAATATTTGATCATGATTTAAGTGCATGGAGACAGCATGATTGAACACTGAACTGGGGTTGTCACATTTCCGGAAGAAGTGATTAAGTGAGTGCTCATGTGTGTGGCACTCTCTAATGGTATATTATCGGTGGATAGACTCTTGCAGGGGGACTTCATTTTGAGACTGGTTGTGATTTGGTTAGTGGAGCAGTGTTGAAGAACCACCACTGGAAAATCTGTTATTTGTCGCCATAGAAAGTGAGTACCATAACTCGTGGACACATATCTTTTCCAGACTTTTTGTGGTAGGACCGAGTTGTGCTGCAGTAGAATTCTTGTGTCTCCATTATGCATTTTTCTGCCCAGTTCTCCATTGTACATTTTTCTGTTTTGAATAGGAATATCATTTAACACCATTTCAGGTTTTAATATATGGTATGTTTCTTTCAACAGGAATTCTGGGTGCGTCTTGTAAGGACGAATATTTTGGAAGAGGTGTTTATTCTTTTACATACTATATGACATTTATTGTGGTCTAGAGTAATTATGACCTTTCCACTTTGCTTGGTGACCAGGGTGTTAGTCACTAGTATTAGTTGGTCTCGATTTTATTGATCTGAATATTTGTGAATCAGAATTTCCTCCAGTGATGATTTCCATTTATAGGGGATGGAATTCACTCCTTTTCATGATCATAGCTTTTGCTGAATTACTTTCATTAAATCTGCAAATAAAGTCTAGTTTTGTATATAAGTGTTTAATTCCAGTAGGCCTTTGTTTAAGAATATGTTCAGTGAGAGAAGTCGATGAGAGAGAAGGAATTTGCTGACCCAGGGATGAGCCACCGCTTCCAGAGATCTTGGGAAAGTAAGAAGATTGATTCTGTTCTTAAAACAGATACAACAATAAAAGATGACCCTATTTGACATGGGGATAGGGTCATTAACATATATATATATATATATATATATATATATATATATATATATATATATATATATATATATATATATATAGGGGGGCGCGCGGGGTAGGTGGGAATCACAGTCTACAGTAATGAACACAAGACAGAAATGATGTCTTTCGAGGTAATCATTCAATCATTCAGTTATACAAGATCATTTCAAACATATCTAGAAAAGCAAAGCCTTATTATTTTCTCACTAATCTCTGGAGCAGGAAAGTCCCTTCCTGACATTAAGCACAAATTATTATTTTTTCTTTCTTACAATCTTTTAATCATGAAAATTTCATACAGAAAAAAGAATTACAAAGAATGTGAATCACTGAACGCTGGTAAGAAATTGCTGGAGAGAGAGAGAGAGAGAGAGAAAGAGAGAGGGTGTGGGCATGGCGGGGGTGGGGAGTCAGGGGATCCTTATAATGGCAACAGATGGGAAGATCCAGGTAATTGTAAGATGAAACTGTAATTCGAAAATGAGTTTTGGTAATGTAGAAGTTATGAAGGTGAAGTGGAGGGAATGGAAAAGCTGTGTTGATGATCCCATTACGAAGTGGCACAAAACTAAGAGCTAAAAAAATAAAAATCGTTTTCATCTTAATAATAAGAAATTCATACAATTTCAAGGCAGATATGAGTTATAGTACGAACATACATAAGATATGTGTGTATGTATGTATGTATATATATATATATATATATATATATATATATATATATATATATATATATATATATATATATGTATGTATATATATATGTGTGTGTGCGTGTGTGTGTGTGTGTGTGTGTGTGTGTGCGCATGCTACCAAAGTTGGTGGAGGAGTGATTGAAGAGGCAGGGCGGGTTCATCTCTTATTTAAACACCTGGGTTCACTAACAAGTGCTGAAGACACGAACCTCCTCTGCTGCCTTTGTCAAAAGGGATAAATCACTTAGCAATACGGTGTAATTTACCTGCTATGGGTGTTATGATATTTACCAGGACATAACAAATCTGTTATTTTCATTACCTCTCTCTTGAAAGCGCCTTGTATATGGTGTCCTCACAGATGGGGTTTGTTATTTCTGCGAACCCAGTCCACAAACTATCTACAAAATATTTTACACTGAGAGAGGAGAAGTGAAGTAACACTTTCAATATGAACGAACATCACTTATCCTTCAACTCAGTAACAGTAATACAGTAGTAGGGATGGTACATAGTTGACAACAACCAAAGACTGAATAAAACTGCTGGATTTCTGCACTTTACAAATTATTAATAAAATTAACAACACTGATTAATGAATCATATAGAAGAAAAGCAAAAAAGGACAATGAATAAGACAACAATTAAAAGCAAATAGGGTCAAAAATAAAATGACAGGCCAAAATTAGCATACGAAAAATTAGCATTCAAAGATAAAAAAAAAAGAATAGATAAATTACTTGCCAGAAACATAGTCTCTACACACTGCTATGCAGACAGTGACTGGGACTGAATTTACATGAGTCTCCTTCAGGGATAAATACAAACTCAATTTACTTAAGTTTTCTATAGAACTAAGTTTCTGGACAAGTGTCATGAAGAAAGCAATTCCGATATAAGACTTGCTGAAATAATCAGGATAACACTTTCACTAGGAACATCTTCCCAAACTACAGACTTCACACGCACAGTGCATACGCGTACAACTTTCGTGAACTCAACACCAGAGCAAAATGATGTCTCATAAAAAAAAAAACTCAAACTCAATTTGTAATTATTAAGCTCAACAATAAAATTACTCCTTACATAGAAAGGACCTCTAACATGGATGAAAGATCTGATACTTTGACTACTTTATATTACAGTTTTTGAAACTGAACCTGAAAACAAAAATCAAATGAACTGCAATTCAGATATGGCAAAATGAAGGCGGTTTCTCAACCAGAATTATAATTCCTAATTGTAATTGTTATGAGTGTCCAGAATTAAGGTTAGTCCAAACGTTCAACCATTTACTCAGGCAGATCACCTAACCTAAACAGCACTCTGTATATAAACTCTCAAATATATGACTCGTAAGATTCAGCACTTTATCATGGAGCATTCTGTCTCAAAATACTCCACAGGGCGTTTTTTACCTCTCTCTGATTCTGAATCATGGTAGTTAACAATAGTAATAAAATTCACTAGAGTTTAACCCTAAAATATAATTAACATAGTCACAAAGATGAGCAGTTAAACTTTACAATATGACATACACATATCTACGTTTTCCCCAACAGGTTATTGCTCTCGGTATTTAACTGATCAAAACTTCTCAATATTTAACCAATAAAAAATACTCACTATTAGAAAAAAAATTGCTTAACCCAGTTATGACAAGATCACCTGGCTTCGACAAGAATGCAGTTACTTGCAATTGTAGAAATTTTCTTTTCACATGAATATTTCTTTTACAAGCGCTTATATGAACTCTATTCATATCTCTATGATTACCCTTAAAACGGCAAGGAGCATTGCTGCATTCTTTTAAGAAGTCAAACAACGTTTCTGCAAAATCACCCTTAACCCCACTGGTCTTTATTAAAACAATGTAAAGAATTCCAAAAATGTTTCCCCAGACATATTTACTCCCCTTACATTAAAAATGAAACTTCATTTTCTTACTTCCCCCTACTTTGTTGGTTTACACAGTTCTGGTGGTTCTTATGGCACTGCGACATAGTGTAGCACCCTCATGTCCAGAAATGGCACTAAGACTAGTTAGGTTCGGTGGAAGGAGTACGGCCAGCAGGTGGCACGATACCTTTATCAAAGGAGTGCGAGGTTAAGGGGAGCACTGTAAAGTGTCAAAGTTGCTAACCCAGTGGACTCAGTCTGTTTTGCACTGGAATCACACTCATTCAAACTGTGTGTAGCTGCAATCCGGTCATCTTTTGCTTTCTGTTTCTTTTATTTCTCTCCAGCCAACTATTTAGACCTATGTAAGGGTCTTCAAAGGCAGGCCTTTAAGGAGATCAGTACTCTCATTAATCAATTCTTCAACTCATGGTGGGCAGGCCTGTCAAAGATCCAAGCATTGCATTGGTCAAGATCATTGAGAGGAACTCCTAAGACAGCCTACGGGCAGGTTTGATCCTCTCCTTGTTGTTGTGACTTTAGGACATGAGTACAGGAAGAAAGAGGGGTATCGAGATTGATCCCTTCAAGAAGTCAAACATTTTTACAGATTCCTCTTGTTTTTAAATGCATAACATCCAGATATGAAATTCACTTGTGAAATTGTAAATGAATACACACTCATTCCTTCACACACGCCATCGTTAGAGACAACAACACTTTTTTACTTTAGTTTACAGAAAATCCACTCATACTGTCCTAGATGTTCATTTCTAGGTCTCTACATAATTAGAAGCATAAAGATCCTTGTCGGTCAAGTATACAGTATTTGTTACAACTTCATCAGATTTAATCAGGATCTTCAGTATTTACAGAATTACTTTTGTTTGAATTCCTTTTGAATCACATTGGTTAAAAAAAACCTCATATATCCTTTCTTGATAAAAAAATAATATATATAATTTCACAAATCCCAAATTTTAATGTGCCCAGGGACATTTGATATATAAAACTTCTAAACTGGATATCACCTTTTGTGAAATTATAAAAATCCCTACCCACATATACACTTTAGGTTTGTCCTCACCAACAATTGGCTCTAACCTAAGCACGAGTACAGTTGGTTTGTCCTCACCAACAATTGGCTCTAACCTAAGCACGAGTACAGTTGGCATGGTTGTAATTCCAAGTATACTGACCGTTGCAACCAACCTGACCGTTGCAACCGTTGGTTGCAACACAGAATTTCTGACCACATGGTGAGGAGCATTAAAGCAGATCTATATACGGGACTGTCACACATCTATCAGAGGTCACTCTAGCCAGCAAGACTATACTGTAGCACACCAAGCAATAAGCAAACTAGACCTTCTTTTTACAAAATCTCTTTACATTAGCAAAATGAAGGCAAAACTTAATAGTAACATACTGAGAATTCAGCAATTCATTTAATATATATTTCAAATGGTACAGGTATTCTTGCTATTGTCTAGCTTTTGTTATTTTTGTCATTGTATTCTTTTCCACTATCACTTCACTGTGACAATGCTACGCCCTGATTTGGATGAATATGTTAATCTTTTGTCATATATATATATATATATATATATATATATATATATATATATATATATATATATATATATATATATATATATATATGTGTGTGTGTGTGTGTGTGTGTGTGTGTGTCGTGCACGACATATTAGTTTCCCTTCTTACCTGCATATTTCTTCTAAGTTGACAAAACAGTCCCCGGCGTCTCTTCCATAGTCAGCCGCTTAGGAGTCTGTTAATTCGAAGGGAATTAGATTAATGTAATTATATCTCTCAGAAAGGCTTAATGGAGACGAAATGGTAGCTTCTTACTTTAATGATGAAAGTTAACTACAAACTCGAGTACAATTTACGGTTACAGTTACTATCGTGAAACCACTCTTGCTAGACAAAGTTCAGTTTAAGTCTGGTTGGGACCACGAAAGCAAGGAGAAGCTGCGTCTTCTCTTATGGGGTGACTGAGACTCGAATGCTCTTCTTCTGGCTTCTGGCTTCTCTGGAACCCCTCGCTTTTCTTGTTATCTTCCAACTCCTCCTTTTCAGTTCCCCATTGGAAGATTTTATCTGTAAGGCCTCCCCTCGAACAGCTTGATTGGGAAGGACAGTGGTGGGTGTTGTTAAAATCTCTCCTTAGATGATTTTATTGGAAATGACCCCAGAAGGAGATGTAAATGACTCCTCCCTAGAATGTTTGATTGGAGAGATGATGAACTCCTCCACTTTGTCCAGCCCTTTTCCATGGAATTTCCATGTAAACACCTCCTGTTGAAGGTGGGGTTATAGATATGGCTGGAATCTTAGCTTCTGACGAGGTGCTGAGTAATCCTTAGTCAGCTAAATTACGAGGGCACAATTTCCAGATTTTACGATCGGTTTTATGGGCTTGGGCGCGATATACTCGCTCACTGTTTTGAGTTCGTGCAAGACTGTTTCTTGCGGTTTGCTTACTTGACACTTCTAGTCTCACAGTACATAACAACCAAGGCTTAATTGTTGTTCTCTCTCTCTATTCTCTCTCTTTATTCTTTCTCTCTCTGTCTCTCTCTCTATTCTCTCTCTTTCTCTTATGCTTTCCTATCTAATTTTTCCTTATATCTTTACATCACTCAGTCCCGCTATCTCACACTGCCCTCAGTGTGACAATAAAAATATAGTTTAAACGGATAACTGTAAATTTACATATAAAATAAAGCACTTATATGATTGCCCGTAGTGTAAACACACGAAATATTGAATAATTCTTGTCAATATAGTAATGGTAAAATAGCAGATTAGTAATATATTAATATATTGTAGAAAATTCATACGCTATACAATGAATCATTACTTAAAAGAAATATTCACACTGTAAAATGGTTAATTGTAATAGTGAATATATATAATAAAATCAACAACCTATAAAGAAATTGGCAATAAATCATGTCTATAAGAACATTATCCTTCTTCCTTGGCCCTTTTAATTTCTTTTATAATCTTCTCAATATTTGAAATTACTACACGTTTGACTAAAATTGCAAATACCACAATTACAAGTAATATTATGATTAAATTGAACAGAGACAAAATTGGTGAAACCTTTTCTTTGTAGTTGAAAAATTCATCTACCAGTGGTAACTCATTCAGTTGTTTTAATTCTAACTGAGACAAGTGAAACTCTTGGATATTCTTAGAATAGTTCATGTATGGGATATTTTTATGAAATTTAAATTCAGTGAAAATATGAGGTTCATAGTACAACTGGTTTGGTATTACTAACTTGCAAGTCTTATCAAAAGCATGGACATTCTTGAAACTAACTTCTGTACTTAGATTATGGCTGTTACAGTATCTAGTGAAAACACAAAAATTGACTGCTCTACTAAGATGAAAATTATCAAAAGCATGGACATTCTTGAAACTAACTTCTGTACTTAGATTATGGCTGTTACAGTATCTAGTGAAAACACAAAAATTGACTGCTCTACTAAGATGAAAATTATCAAAAGCATGGACATTCTTGAAACTAACTTCTGTACTTAGATTATGGCTGTTACAGTATCTAGTGAAAACACAAAAATTGACTGCTCTACTAAGATGAAAATTATCAAAAGCATGGACATTCTTGAAACTAACTTCTGTACTTAGATTATGGCTGTTACAGTATCTAGTGAAAACACAAAAATTGACTGCTCTACTAAGATGGAAACAAATCTGTGTTTGGATAAACTTGTACATAACTCTTTTTCTTGAGTTTTGTTGTCAATTATTTCTTGAACGCAAGGATAGGCATTAGTAGTTTTGTAAAGGTTATCAAGGTTGCAAATGTATTCTTTTTCCCTTAAAATTATGCAATCTTTTAATTGGGCATCAGTAATAAATGACACCAATAATCTGTGTTCTTCTAATGCAAAATGGATGTTGTTGACATTTGAAATGATTACATTTTCCTTTATCACCATGGGGAAAGGATGTATAGACATCAGTACATCTGCATCTTTCTGATTAAACGGTAACACTAAAATAATCTTATCTTGCACTACCTTTGTGGTTATTAAATTATAATAGGTTATAACATCCTTTACCATAGGGGTATAATGCCCCTCTACCAAAAAAAAAATAATATTATCTTCTAATTCTTTAGGAGTGATTAGTGTTGGACTTAACATTTCCTTATAAGCTAACAAGACTGCGTTTAACATGTTTCTATGTTCTTGCAAGATAATTTCACTCTCCAGTGTAAAATTATTCAAAAACTGTTGATTTTCTATCATATTTAGTTCCTTTGATATATTTTTATTGATCTTTTTAATTAATACCTTTAGCTTTTCTATTTCTTGGGCATTTAAGTCCTGAGAAGTTATCACCTTATTTACCACGTAGCTGTTGCTGCTGCCCACTGTTCCAGCTTTTCAATGCGATCCCTTTGTTTTTCTACATTAGATTCAGTTGCGATTCCAAATAATAGATTTAGGGCTGTTCCTATAAAAGGTAAGAGGGATCTTTTGGACCTTGTATTTAGGATATTTCCTATGTCATTCTCTAATCTTTTCAACAATGGTAAGGCACTGTTATTATCACTCTTCTGTATTATGGATTTAAGTTCTTTTTGAACATCTTTCAAAGTCATTGCACTGATAAGCACTGAGGATACATTTATACTTACAATTCCTAAATCCTTTATTAATTTCACAGATCATTTATTCTCTAGTAGTGCACCCTTTCTGATGACAACTTCGGATGACACAAATTGAAGTATTACTATTATTAAGATGAGCCGCATGTTTGTATCTGTAAGAATAAGCCTTATACATGAGGTATTTTAATTTCTACAAATACATTTTACATATGATATTTCAGTTCAACACTTTACATAAACTTATCTTTTTCTTAACTCATATCTTTTGTTTATTTGTTCTTCCTTATTTTCCTTCAATACTTCTTCTAACTTTTTAGTGGACCGAGCGTCTACTTTTATTACCTTCACATGATTCCAATGAACTACCCTTTCCTTTAGATCATTCTCATTAATAATTCTAAGCTTATTTAATTTTAACACTTCTAATACTCTATAAGGACCATGAAATTTAGGAGACACCTTTACATTAGGACCTTCTGGAATATGATTTTGAACATATATGTGAGCACCTACTATAATGTCTGGTTTAGTCGTATTTTTGTCATAGTAGTTTTGCATGAATTTTATGATATTCATGAAGCCTAGTCCTCGTGTGTTTGATCATTTCATAAGTACGTCTAGTTTTCCATGCAATATAGTCATCATAATTATAAGTATATATGTCGGGGTGGTGTTGCATCATCTAGTAAGGTATTAGGTAATCTCTTCTGATACCCATACAATAAGTAGTGTGGTGATTCTCTTATTGTCTCATTTACAGTATTGTTTATAGTAAACTGTACGTCTTCCAAAGCTAAATCCCCGTCTTCTGTATTAGGTTTAACCGAAGTTTTCAGGATATCCTTTATTTTACGATTTGTTCTTTCTACTGCTCCATTTGAACTTGGTTTATATGTTGTTATTTGACATTTATTTATCTCGTAAAATTTACATAATTTTCTTAAAAGCTCACTAGTAAATTCAGCTGCGTTATCAGAAAGAAGAACCTGTGGACATGAATGTCTCTTGATAATTCTAGATTTAAGAGCTTCTGCTACTGTAATTGCATCTGTATTTTTCACTGGTACAATCTCTACATATCTGGTTAGATAGTCTAGAAAGACTAGTATTTGTTTATTCCCTCTAACAGTGGTAAGAAATGGAACTAAAAAATCCATTGACACGACCTGGAACGGATTCAGTTCCGATGGATGCTTCTCAAGTGGAGCCTTTGGATTTACGTTACCCTTATTTCTATTGCATACTACACAATTTTGTACAAAGTTCTTGGCATCTTCACTACAAAATGTCCAAAAATATTTTCTGGTTATGATTCTACTTGTCTTTTTAATTCCTGGACGTCCTGCTAACTTATATGAGTGGGTTAGTTCTAAAACTTCTGATTAGTGTTTTTGGGATGTATAGACGAGAATAACCATTCTTTTCTGTTGGTCTTTTATACAATAAACCATTTATGAGTACAAAATCAGGTTTTAAAGATTCATCTGTCAAACTGTCCTATTATCTGTCCGATTTCTGCATCAGTTCCTTGTTGTATTTGTACTCTTTTTAAGTCTAAGTCTACTACTTGACAGCTAAACCAAAGGTATTAGTGGTAATGCATTTCTCTGTTTCTTCTTGGGATCTGGATAATGCATCTGCTAGTGTATTAAATTTCCTTGAGATATATCTGAATTCTGGAGCAAATTCTAACACACTAATGAACCATCTATTGAACTTCATGTTATTTGTAAAAGTTCTCTTTTTAAACAAATCACAAATGGGTTTGTGATCAGTAAGTACATTGACTTTATGCCCTAGAAATATGTATCTAAATTTCTTTAATCCCCAGTATAATGCTAAACATTCCCTTTCTGTAGTACTATAATTTCTCTCTGCTGCGTTTAAGACTCTACTGGCATAATATACTGCCGTCATTCCAGTTTTGTCCTTTTGTAGTAATACAGCTCCTAGCCCTGTACTTGAGGCGTCACAGGCTAAGTAGAAGTCTGTGGAGAAATCTGGGTAGACTAATACAGGATTCCTTGTCATCTGCCTCTTTAGTGTTTGGAAGGCTGTCTCTTGCTCTTTATCCCATTCATATTTGACATCCTTCTTTGTTAATTCTGTTAATGGTTTGGCTATTGTAGCAAAGCCCTTAATAAAAGGTCTATAGTAACCTACCATTTCTAGGAACCGTCTCAATGCCTTCAAATTTGTGGGAGCTGGATATTCAACTATTGCCTTTATCGTGCCTGCTTGCATGAGTAGTCCATCTCCACTAATTACATGACCTAAGTATTCCAAAGATTTCATTAAGAACTGACATTTCTTTAATTTGATTTTTTAGTCCTGCGATTCTTAATCTTTCTAGGACTATTTCTAAAGTTTTGAGGTGACTTTCTAGATCTTTACTAAAAATGATAACGTCATCTAGGTAAACTGCAACATTTTCCAGGTCTCCCAGAATTTGCAACATTAATCTAACAAAAGTTAAAGGAGCCGAAGTGAGTCCAAATGGCGTGACTTCAAATTGTAAGTGTTCTTTATGTGTGCTGAAGACTGTGTATGGTTTCGACTCTTCGTCTAAAGGTACTTGCCAGTATCCACTCAGTAAATCTAAGGATGAAAATATTTTTGCACCTCCTAATTGAGCTAACATATCTTGAATTACTGGCGTTGGCATTCTGTCTGGGATATTGTTGGAATTTAACTTTCTACAATCTATCTCAAGTCTCCAATTTCCATCTTTCTTTGGAACAAGTAGCAATGGAGAATTATATGGAGATTTGGAAGGAATGACTACCCCATCTTTCTTCATTTATTTTATCAAATTATCAACTATGGGTCTTTGGCTTATTGGTAATCTGTAATCACGAATAAAGAATGGTTTTGCTCCATCATCTAACAAAATTCTATGTTGTAAGACATTTGTTCTGCCTAATTTATCTCCTTCTATAGCTATTACATCTCTGTATTTTTCTAATACTTGAATTAATTTATTCTTGTTTTCTGGGAAATCTGTTTTATTCATCTCTTTACTTAATTCAGACTTTTGACCAGTTACAGAGAAAAATGCTTTTTCTGCCAGTGTTAGTAAAGGGTTGTTAATAGGTATTCCTTTGCAAAAGCCAATGCCTGCATATAGTTTAGTTTGTTATCCGAGTAGTTTTGGACATAAACTTCACAAGTATTACCCTTCATGTGGACTATTGAATTATCTATTCTGACAAAGTCTGGCGGTTCTTCATTTAATAACAGAACGTCTTTAACTTCTATTTCTTCTTTTCCCCTTAAATGTATTTTTGTTAAGCACTTTGGATGCAAAATTATTTGTCTATTAAGTATGAAAGGTACTTTATTATGATCAGCAGTGCTTCCGCAACATATTTCTTCATCTTCTGTATCTGCAAAGTAACAATGCTCTGCATATTCACTAGTTTCTTCAGTTACTGCTATTACATTATTTATATCTACTTTATTTATTTTATCTAATAACAATACTTCATTTAGTAATTTCCCTTCATTATCACAACTTATTACTACATTGCTATAGCTATCGGTATTTATCTCTGTATATTTATCAGCATAGGCGCCTTGTTTTTCGTTATATTCAGAATCTCGGTGATCAACATTATTTATATCTGGGTCATTTCTTTCTTCGGAGTATATAATGTCTTGATGTGCACATCTTCTTGGTTTTCTATTCTGTAATTGTGGGAATTCCTCTTTTCTATCCTTTTCCATTTCATCTTGATTGTTCTCTTGATTGTAATTTATTTTATGTATGTCTTTCTCGCTTGTCGAGGTCTTCTCAGACAAATAGATCAGATTTGGGTGAAACTTTTCTTCTTCAAGCCTAAAGCATACGCTCCCTTGATTATCCTGTTTCAGGTTAATTCTTCCTTCTCTGCAGTCCAGGATGATTCCACATCTCTTCATTAGATTAAATAAGAACAATACTTGTGCAGGGAAAAATCTTTCTTGTAGAACTATAAAACTTTCAACAAATTTATGTGACGAAATGTCCATGTCCAAGTTCACATTTCCTAAACTTTTAATCTGTTTACCCGCTACTCCTTTTATTGTTCTGCTTTGACCCTGAATTAGCGTTTCTTTAATGCCTAAGTATTTGGGTAATGTGTGTTTATCGATTATGTTTTACGATCGGTTTTATGGCCCTGCGCGTGATATACTTGCTCACTGTTTTGAGTTCGTGCAAGACAGTTTCTTGCGGTTTGCTTACTCAACACTTCTAGTCTCGCAATATATAACAACCAAGGCTTAATTGTTGTTCTCTCTCTCTCTCTCTCTCTCTCTCTCTCTCTCTCTCTCTCTCTCTCTCTCTCTCTCTCTCTCTCTCTCTCTCTCTCTCTTTATGCTTTCCTATCTAATTTTTCCCTATACTGTTACAGAAGGACAGTACATATCTTTCTATTTATGGGAACTTTAATGATAGTTAAATCTTTCTGTTTTTTCTTCTTCGTTCATGAAAAATGCTACTTCTTTACTCTTCAAATAGGAAAATGAGGATGAACCTTCACTCCCCTTTTTTGCTAATTCTTCTGTTTTTATATTATCTTTTGAAGGGACTTTCTTGCTGTCTTATGTGTAGGGATAATTTATCATTGGTTAAATGTCATACTGTCTTGCAAATCGTGCAGAGTCTAGGCCTTCTGCACTCGTTTGTAGAATGATTTGTATACTTGCAGTTTTCACAGGCTGTCTTTGGTCTCGCTCCTTGAGCGGAATAGTTCACTTGGGTTGAATTATTTGTGTTTGAGTGTTGACCATATTTATAAGGTTTGGGAGGACCATTCTTTGTTTGATTATGTCTTCCTTTCTGATTTGGATTCCATTTTCTTTTAGATATGTAGATGTGGTGAGACATAGCATAAATACAACGGTTGGCGACACAATTAGTGTCTCGCCTGTAGAGGCATTATTTGGTTATCCAGTTTGGGGTCCATTTGATTAGTTGTCGATACCTTCATTCTGTGAAGATACAGTTAAATCGTTGATTTCTACAGCCAAGGAGAGACATGCACCTCTTAGTAGTAATTTGGAGTCGAAGACTCGAGAAATGGTCGCGAGAAGCAATGCGAAATTGGATGGCATAAGAGTTGCAGTTGGGGAGAAGGTATTTTTGAAGATTGTCAGAAATGATTTAAGCTATAAGCTGGGTCCAAAATTTGATGATCTGTTTTGGGTTATAGAAGAGAAAAGGGGAAATAGGTTTGTAGTGTTGAATGAATATATGGATGTGACGAGGTTAACACACATGTCGAAGATTAAAAGAACAGTTTAATGTTTGTTTTGGTTTTTTGTGGGGAGGGATAACGAGTTTTGAAATGTTGTGTGTGTTGACCATGGAGTTTTTCAATCTTTCACACCTTTCTCTGTGGATTTAGCATTTGTCTACGGTTTTTTTTTTTTTATTTGTATCATTTATATCTTTTGTGTGGTAGGACCCGGAGACGAGTAAGGGGGCGGTTGCTTTAGCTGTAGGGGTGACAATAGCTCCGTTTTCAGTTCATACGACAATTTTAATATTATTGAGAAAGACCACCGAGTCATTGCTAACTGAGATCATACCTCAAGTAAAAGCGGTAATATCGGCATCGAAAGGGCACATTTTTCAGGATATTCTATGTTTGGGTGCGCTAGAATCAGTCTTGGTGAATGGGGCTTATTAATGAGGTCCACTATAGTTTTCACTGGTAGTGATTTATATAGATACTATGGGATAGTAACAGTATATTTAGCAGACAAGGGGCTTAAATGTGGAGATACCCATGGGTGCCAAGGAAAGTTTTTGTAATTATATATTGCGACCTTTTCTGTAGTACATATATTAATAAAATAGTGATGTTAGAGGGGGTTATGTTACGGTTGACATTTGACCTCACTGCTACAGTTCCCAAAGACCATGGTGAAACTGTTGGAAATGTCTTCAGTGATTTTGTTTTTAAGATGGAGGTTGACACAGATGGTGCCATGACACGTTGACGTCATTTCTGCCGGAGGGTTCACAGCTTTGATGGAGCGTGCACGATAGTGGCTACGCATCTTGTTCACATTGGTTTGAAGAACTATAATTCATTAGTGAGGATCTTTATGCAACATGTCCATAATTACCATAGGACTGAGGAATTGCCGGCTGTAACAGAGTTTACAACGTTTGCCAGCATTGGTACAAGAGGAAGGAATTAGTTATATTGACCTCTCTTTATGGACATGAATTAGTGTTGCCATGTGTTTTAGCCATGTTGCAAATAATTATCATACTTATGTGATGCGGGTGGTGGTGCTGCAACAGGAAAAGCAGTTGCCACAAGTGCAAGTAACAGTGAATCATGAAACCACGTCATAGAAATTGAATGTGAACTTTGTGTTAAGGTCGACACATTAGTGGTGACCATGCTATGTTTTATTAAACATTAATGTGCCACTGTTGTGCAGAGGTCAAACAGGGCAAGAATCGGATGCCTGGGTGTTTTTCAGATTCAGCGCGGCCTGAACACGATTGGGCATTTCCGACGCTAATTCAGCATTGGCAATCTTCTCGGGAAGCACCCAGATACAGTAACACGTGTCCAAAGATGGAAGTTTCCATGGAACTTTTTTAGTCCAGTTCTAATAGGATTTTTGGATGTGTTAACGGAAACGTGAATTAGTTCGTGCATTACGAAAATGCTTGATACAAAGAGGCTTATGATGAATTGCGCAATCTTGTGTGACAAGCCAATCTAGAAGGACGTGTTGGACGCTCTGGGAATTGGAATTCCCATTCACTGCAGGATGAGTAGAGACTTAGGAAAATGACTAACTTTTATAAACCTTCCTTTACAGACTCGATTATTCTTTTATTATGATTTAACAGTTACCTCATGTGGTGCTGTGTGTTGATGATCTGGGTGATGTTTGATTTTTAACATAGATGGTTCCTTCTTTTTTTTTGGCAGAATGTTTCAATGGAACCATGGTTAATTGAGGTTGACACGCATCTGTACAGACATGTGGGTGATATAGCCTTAGTGAGAAATGGTCATCTTAAAGGAACTAAGACTAGAGGACTTACGTTTATTTGGAGACTTATTGGGAAAAAAACCAAGTGGGGAAGAGTCCCATTCATGATTTCGGTGTTAGCTAAGGTATTTTTGTTGGGGGAAATATTCATTTATCATTTACATTCCTTTTGTGGTTTTTAGCATTTTCTTTTCTTAATTGTCACATTTTAACTTGTTTTTTTTAGGTTCACAGAATAAACTATTTTTGTACATAGGGTTTAATTTCCACACAATAGTTTAGGCGGTCTAGGAGGAGGAGGAGGAGAGAGAGAGAGAGAGAGAGAGAGAGAGAGAGAGAGAGAGAGAGAGAGAGAGAGAGAAGGATTCTTTTCAGTTGATGTGTTTCTTATTCACTGAAGTTCCCATTGACTCGGCACTGGAATACCTTAAAGATGAACTGCGTAAATTTGATTTGCCAGTAACATTAATCCAGGTCATAGGATTAATAAGATTATGCATATGTGATTGTAAATTTATTTTCAATGGGGAATATTTTAAACAAACTTTTGGTATGGCAAGGGGAAACCCACTTTTGCCTGTTCTTTCAAATTTATATATGGAATTTTTTTATCGCCTTTACATCACCAAGATTTTCCATTTTCCTGTAACGTGGTATCATTATGTTGATGATTATTTTAGCCATCATATATATATATATATATATATATATATATATATATATATATATATATATATATATATATATATATATTATGCATAGAACATATTATATTGCATTTTTTCGAATGTAATAATAATACAGAAATACTATTAATATTAGTTTGTAAAATATCATTTATGAAAAATATTATTTGTTAGGATTTCACAAGAATTAATAACATGTTTCTTACTAATAACGTAATAGAGGAGGAGATTAAGTCAGACCAGGCCATGTGGTTTTGGGCAATCATCGCAGTCTTTGTCTGTTTATTAAACATGTCGATATATATGATTTTTTTCTTATAGTAATGATGGGCATGTAATCAAAATTCATGTTAGGACGAACGATTGCACTATCTTTGGTCTTCTACAGAGGGTAGGGTGCCTTGTGCATGTTGTATCGATCACATTGAGATCTCGTCAAAAGCTTTGTCCAAAACCTTTTGTCTTACGTCACGTACACCTTTTCGAGAATTACTGGGAGAAACTATTGCACAGAACCACATGTTAGTTGTGTAATTTATTTCCCGGACGTGTCCTGATTGAGATGATTGCATCAGCCAATTCTGATCGTGTCACATGTGAATGGAAGTCCAGAATGTTATACATATATTTTTGTTCTAGCAAAATCAAGGAAGAGATATTCATTGAGTTGCTCAGAACTGTGCTGTGTGGATCATAAAATCTCTCTCTCTCTCTCTCTCTCTCTCTCTCTCTCTCTCTCTCTCTCTCTCTCTCTCTCTCTCTCTCTCTCTCTCTCTCTCTCTCTCTCTCTCTCTCTCTCTCTCTCTCTTGCAGTTTTAAGCTCGTAATGTCAAAGACTTTGTACTGGTCACTCTTTAGTATTTGTTAAATTTGTGAAATCTTGGAATTGCATTTGTGTAAGATTGTGAATTCTGAGTGCTTTGTGGCACCACAACAATTAAGGTAATTTTTGGTAATGACCATAAGTTCAGTTTATAGGTATTGCAATAGTTTTTGCAATTTAAGTTATGACTTCAAATACTTTAGTGAATTTATATTTAAATTTTTTTTATGTTTTGTATAATTGTGTATTGTCATTGGAATTATTTGTTTAGTTCTTTTCAAATCTTGATTTTTACTTTGGTGAATTTGGTACTTTTACATATTTTGTGTGTTTACAATCTCTTAGTTTTTTCAAGAGGTTTACTTAATTTTGTTTCACATATTAACATTTTGGTGATTTAATTTTGGTTGTTAATTTCATTTAAGAATTAATTAAGTTTGTGTTTCTAAGTAATACTAATTTTTCTTCAAAGTAAGATTGTGAATTTTGATTTGTTAATTTTGAATTAAAATTAATTTTTTGTACTTGAAGTTTTTACAGTGTTGTTTCATTTATTGACCACCAGTGGTAGGAATAACATTGTGAATAAACTACAGTGATATGTTTTGTTCCTTCAGTGTTGCTGAAGTGACTCTAATCAAGGAGACAGTTACAGTTATTCAGTAATAGTGATGCCCTTTTACTTTAGTATATTTCTTGTTTGAATGTTGATACCTCACATTGCTGATAATTCTTTTAAGGGATCACTGTTGCATTTAGAGTACTCAGTCATATTTTTTTATGAGAGTTCAGGTATCTGGCTGTAGTGAGGTAAGTTTTGAATTCCATGATTGACTAGTCTAATAACCAGGTACTTGGAACACTTTGTGACAATTAAAATTGGTACCCAGACTCGGGAACAAAACAAAATATCACTCTGGTTTATGGTTTATACTGGTAGTGTTAGGGATTTTTTTTTATTGTAGAGTGACCACATAGTTATTTTTGCACTGTATTGTGAGTTGCGTAGTTGAGCAACTTAGAGAAAAGGGCTTTGTTCAATGTTAAGGAATTTTTAGCAGCTTCTTCCATCCAACAGTTATCCGAATCCAACCTGACCAAGGCACAGTCGACCGCTTTAGCCTTAGTCTGTGGAGGTGAAGTGTCTAGTACTATGATTAAGGCACAAGTGAAATGTATAAGTGAAATGTATTGCAATCCAAGGATTGATGGAATCTGGTAAAGTAGATGAAGAGTTAGGAGATGCACAAGAATTTTTGAATGTGCCTGAGGCAGAGTTTATATATAAGCAAGAGCAAAAGAAAGAGAAAATTGATGCAGAGGTAGAACTTAGACGCATGGCTGCACAAGAAAGCTCAAGTTGAAAATGCAATCAGAAAAAGAAAGAGAGGAAAGAGAAGAAAACTTGATTAAGCTGAAAATGAAGGCAGAAAGAGAAAGAGAGGAAAGAAAGAAAAGAGAAAGGAAAGAAAAAAAGAAGAAAGAGCCGCAGAAGAAGAAAGAGAAAGAGAGGCAAGAGAGGAAAGAGAGAGAGATAGAGCAAGGAAGCAGGAAGATTATGAAAGGGAGATGGAAATAATAAATGCCTGTTCCACATTACCTGTGACACCGTCTAACCCTACCCAAGAGCCTGTATTTGATGTAGTAAGAGTGCAGAAGTTAATTCCAAAATTTACAGAAGAAGCTTTTGATCACTTTTTTGATCACTTTGAAAAGTGGCTTCAGGTATGGGATGGTCAGAAGATAAATGGTCGATGTTGTTACAGAATGTACTTATAGGAAAAGGAAGAAGTGCTTGTTTAGCTTTATCAGCTGATCAGCATAAAGATTACAAGGTACTCCAATGCAATGTGCTACAGGTTTACCAGATGACCCATGAATATTACAATGAAAGATTCAGGTCTTTAAGAAAGGATGAGAAGATTACTTTTTTTGGATTATGCCTACAAAGTAAAGAGATGTTTCAAACAATGGTTGGAGGCTGATAAAATTAAATCTATGGATGAACTTGAGGAGTTGTAGTCCTAGAAAAAATTTCTTAGTGGAATTTCTGAACACGTATGTGCCTATTTGAGAGAGAGAGAGAGAGAGAGAGAGAGAGAGAGAGAGAGAGAGAGAGAGAGAGAGTTTAAAAAACTTGACAAAGCTGCTACACTGAGCGAAGATTATAACATTATCAGTGGCAAAAGGAATTATAATGTCAAGTATAATAATGATAGGAACCAACAGCACACTGGTATTAGTTCTCATCCCGATTACAGGAGCAAGTTTAAAGGAAATCCTTCTAGTAGTGGTAATACCAGTACAATGCAAGGTAATACCCCTCAGTTATCAAATGTTAAATCTTCATCATCCAGTTTCTCAAGACAGATACAGAAGGCTAATGTTGTCTGCTTCGAATGTGGAAGAGCTGGGCAATACTGTCGGGAGTGTTATCAGACACAACAACAGTCAAAACGAGTTGGTCAAGTGGTCAAAGGTGACCAGGTGAAGCCAACTACGAAGAGTAGTGTTGGGAAAATTGAGACTGTAGGAAAGTCTGAGACTAAATAAGCTGAGTATTTAATAACCAGTGGAAATGTAACTTCAAGCAGTGAGCAGCTGAGCAGCTTGGAGGCTTTTAAGCCATATATCTATGAAAGTATACTGGTAACTCAAGGATGGGGTGTGCAGGTACCAGTCAAGGTATTACATGATACAGGGAGTAACCACAATGTGATAGTTCGTGGTGCTCACCCACAGTTGGAGAAGAATCTCGCAGGAGATTCGGTTATTTTGAAGGGTATAGGAGAAGATGTAACTCCTATATGCTGCTTGCACCTGTCGTGGGAGTTGGTGACAGGGAATGTTGATTTTGCTGTAAAGGACTCACTGGTTGTTGAAGGTGTACTTGTTTTACTGGGTAACGAAGTTGATGGTGTACCATTTGTTCTTTGTCCTATGCCGATGGACAAACTATTGAGGATTAGTTCTACGGTAGATTTAGAGAAGAATAACCCCCACCTGTTTCCAAGTTGTGTTGCTACCAGGAGTGTGAAGAGTACTACGCTTGGAAATGAAGAAACTGAGGATTTACACACACAAGAAGGAACAAGTGAAGGATCTTTGATCTTAGAAGAGCTGTTCCAGGGAAGTGGTGTTTCCTCTAGTGCTAGCAATGAAGAGATTTCCCAGAAAGAAGAAGAAGAACCTGTTGTTCTCGAAGAGACTTAGAGTAGTCAGAGTGTTCCTGATGATAGTAGTGAAACTACAGTAGCTGAGTTGGCAGATATTGAGAGTTCAGCCCTTGAAGTTGGTCAAGTGACGAGAGAGAAGGTAATGAAACTACAGAAGAAGGTACAGCGTTGTCTGACTTGATCTTCAGAGTTGTTGATCAAGAAGAGATGCAACAAACTCTTACCTGTTATTATCTAAAGGAAGGTTTGCCAATGAGGAAGCATCGACTTGCAGATATATCAGAAAAAACTGTATGGGGCAAATATCATCAAAATTTAATTCCATATCCATTGAGGAAGCAAGTGGTAGCAGTAGAACACAAGTCTGGACATATGGGAATCAGGAAGACTGTTGAGAAGATTATGAAGTATTTTTTTTTTTAGCCTGGACTTCATAAGGATTTTAGCAGGTTTTGTCGAGAGTGTCACACCTGCCAGGTAGCAGGAAAACCGAATGAAACCATTCAGAAAGTCCCCCTACAACCTATAGAAGTTAGCGGAGAACCCTTTAGCAAGGTTATTATAGATGTGGTTGGGTAGCTTCTGAAAACGAAGAAAGGAAATGAATACTTGTTAACCTTAATGTGTCCTGTGACACATTATTCTGAGGCAATTCCAGTTAGAAGTATAAGTGCAAAGGTAATCGCCGAGAAGTTGGTGGAGTTTTTCTCCAAGTTTGGAATACCAGAAATTGTGCAAAGTGACAGGGGAACGAACTTTACTTCTAAGTTGTTCCAGGATGTGATGAACTTGTTAGGTTAAAAACAATGCTTTTCAACTGCTTATGATCCAGAGAGTGAAGGAGCCTTGGAAAGGTTCCACCAGACATTGAAAACTATGTTAACAAAGTATTGTTATGAGTCAGGAAGAGAATGGGATACTGGTTTACCCTTAACATTGTTTGAAGTTAGGAATGCTTATCAAAAAAGTTTGGGATGTTCACCAGACAAGATGATTTTTGGTCGAGAAGTCCTTTGAAGATTCTTGCAGAAAAATTGGGAAGAAAATCAAGAGGAAATCCAAGGAGAATATTTGAAGAACTTGAGGAAAAGGCTAAGAGAAATTGGAAAATTCTCTTTGGAAAATCTGAAAGTTAGTCAAGAGAAAATGAAAAGAAGATATGATGCTAAAACCAAACTAAGAAGTTTTAATGTAGGTCAGCAGGTGTTAGTGTTCTTTCCAATGAAAAGATTTCCCCTTACAAACAAATTTCAAGTTCCTTATAAGATAATAGAGAAGTTAAGTGATTGAACCAATGTGACTGAAATACTAGGAAGAAGGAAACACCAAAGGAAAATGCATGTAAAACTTCTGAAACCTTACTTCTCAGAGACTTAAACTGAAACAGTTTCAGTGACACAGACAACTTCATCCTCAGAGGACAATGATGGATACGAATAGGGAGCTGAAAGCAAGATGAACAATTCTTCCATACTGAAAAATCTGGAGGATAAACTAAAACATCTGAGTGTTGAGCAAAGTAGGGAATTAAGTGAAGTGATTAGCAGTTTCCTAGAAAAGTTTGCAGATGTACCTTGGTGTACCGATCTGACAAAGTATGAGATAAAGATCAGAGAAGATGCAAAACTTTAAAACAGAGAGCGTGTCGCCTATCACCTTTTCATAGAGATCTTTTGAATAAAGAAGTAGAGTATTTATTGCAGCATGGATTAGCAGAACCCAGTTCAAATCATTCCAGTTCTCCATCCATGTGTGTTGGTGAAGAAACCAGATGGCTCATTTAGAATGTGTACTGATTATAGGAAATTGAATTCCATCAGAGTGGCTGATAATTATCCCTTGTCTCTTATAGATCAGTTATTTAGTAATATTAAGCAAGCCAAGTTTGTTTCCAAGATAGATTTGTTGAAAGTGTATTATCAAATTCCCTTAGATGAGAATGCTAAATTGCTGTCAATTTTATTACTCCTTTTGGGCTGTATCAGTGCACCTGCAACATTCCAACAAGTAATGGATCAGCTGTTAGGATCCATAGAAGGAGTGGGTGTATACCTTGTTGACATAGCGATTTATTCTACAACGTGGGAAGAGCATCTAAGGATTTTAAGAATAATGTTCAAGAAACTATGGGAAGCAGGACTAACAATCAACTTAGAAAAGAGTGAGTGTGGAAAAGCACTCTTCAGTATCTGGGATTTGAAGATGGAAAAGTCCTTCTAGCTCCTGTTTACGCTAATGTAGAAGATATCCGTCGGGATCGAACCCAGGTCTCTCAGGTGGAAAGCAAGGGCGTTATCCACTGGGAAGTTGGGGAAAACTCGCTGGTATGCAAGCAGTTAGCTTGCCCAGGTAATTCCTTGGGTGCAGTTGCTCTCAGGTTCCAACTTCTTTTAGACTTGTATGGCCCAGTGGATAACGCCCTTGCTTTCCACCTGAGAGACCTGGGTTCGATCCCGACGTGAGTCAGAAATTTATTTCTGTTCCACACGTGATTGTGTGTTGATGATTTCTATCTTATTCACTCAGAAGGGATAATTCGAATGAAATGTTGTCTATTGGGTCATTGCTGAGTCGGGAAGTTGGGGAAAACTCCCTGGTATGCAAGCAGTTAGCTTGCCCAGGTAATTCCTTGGGTGCAGTTGCTCTCAGGTTGCAACTTCTTTTAGACTTGTATGGCCCAGTGGATAACGCCCTTGCTTTCCACCTGAGAGACCTGGGTTCGATCCCGACATGAGTCAGAAATTTATTTCTGTTCCACACGTGATTGTGTGTTGATGATTTCTATCTTATTCACTCAGAAGGGATAATTCGAATGAAATGTTGTCTATTGGGTCATTGCTGAGTCGGGAAGTTGGGGAAAACTCGCTGGTATGCAAGCTGTTAGCTTGCCCAGGTAATTCCTTGGGTGCAGTTGCTCTCAGGTTGCAACTTCTTTTAGACTTGTATGGCCCAGTGGATAACGCCCTTGCTTTCCACCTGAGAGACCTGGGTTCGATCCCGACGTGAGTCAGAAATTTATTTCTGTTCCACACGTGATTGTGTGTTGATGATTTCTATCTTATTCACTCAGAAGGGATAATTCGAATGAAATGTTGTCTATTGGGTCATTGTTGAGTCGGGAAGTTGGGGAAAACTCCCTGGTATGCAAGCAGTTAGCTTGCCCAGGTAATTCCTTGGGTGCAGTTGCTCTCAGGTTGCAACTTCTTTTAGACTTGTATGGCCCAGTGGATAACGCCCTTGCTTTCCACCTGAGAGACCTGGGTTCGATCCCGACGTGAGTCAGAAATTTATTTCTGTTCCACACGTGATTGTGTGTTGATGATTTCTATCTTATTCACTCAGAATGGATAATTCGAATGAAATGTTGTCTATTGGGTCATTGCTGAGTCGGGAAGTTGGGGAAAACTCGCTGGTATGCAAGCAGTTAGCTTGCCCAGGTAATTCCTTGGGTGCAGTTGCTCTCAGGTTGCAACTTCTTTTAGACTTGTATGGCCCAGTGGATAACGCCCTTGCTTTCCACCTGAGAGACCTGGGTTCGATCCCGACGTGAGTCAGAAATTTATTTCTGTTCCACACGTCATTGTGTGTTGATGATTTATATATATATATATATATATATATATATATATATATATATATATATATATGTATGTATATATATATATATATATATATATATATATATATATATATATATATATATATATATATATATATATATATATATATATATATATATATGTATGTATATATATATATATATATATATATATATATATATATATATATATATATATATATATATATATATATATATATATATATATATATATATATATATATATATGTATGTATATATATATATATATATATATATATATATATATATATATATATATATATATATATATATATATATATATATATATATATATATATATTATATATAATATCTGGGAAAGAACAATAGATCAAAGGATTAGGGAAGAAACTACATCTGCAGGTGAAGAACAATTTGGTTTCATGTCAGGAAGAGGAACGACACATATATATATATATATATATATATATATATATATATATATATATATATATATATATATATATATATATATATGATCATGAAGCTACAAATATCGCTTAATATCAAATCCACGCTACCTCGGGAATATCCCCGATGGGGAATTATCACCGAAGGGGAATTTATAAGTGATAAGTGGACAGGCACTGCCGAGTCTCGATCCCACGACACAGACGTGCATCCAGCGAATCCAGACGACGCTAACCACTGAGCTATCAAGAGAGGTATAAGTTAACGCCGAGTCTGGTGTACTATATTTACCCGTCGAGAGCGGGGAAATTGTACTTAGCCTCGGCATTAACCCACCTCGACCATGATGGTTCTTTGGTATGTTTGGAACACGCAGCTCTTTTTATGACATTTTTTATCACACCGTGATTTATATACGATCATGAAGCTACAAATATCGCTTAATATCAAATCCACACTACCTCGGGAATATCCCCGATGGGGAATTATCACCGAAGGGGAATTTATAAGTGATAAATGGACTGGCACTGCCGAGTCTTGATCCCACGACACAGACGCGCATCCAGCAAATCCAGTCGACGCCAACCACTGAGCTATCAAGAGAGGTATAAAAAAGTGCTGCGTGTTCCAAACGTACCAAAAAACTATCATGGTCGAGGTGGGTTAATGGCGAAGCTTAGTACAATTTCCCCCGTCTCGACGGGTAAATAAAGTACACCAGACACGGCGTTAACTTATACCTCTCTTGATAGCTCAGTGGTTAGCGTCGACTGGATTCACTGGATGCGCGTCTGTGTTGTGGGATCGAGACTCGGCAGTGCCAGTCCATTTATCACTTATAAATTCCCCTTCGGTGATAATTCCCCATCGGGGATATTCCCGAGGTAGCGTGGATTTGATATTAAGCGATATTTGTAGCTTCATGATCGTATATAAATCACGGTGTGATAAAAAATGTCATAAAAAGAGCTGCGTGTTCCAAACGTACCAAAGAACTATCATGGTCGAGGTGGGTTAATGCCGAAGCTAAGTACAATTTCCCTGCTCTCGACGGGTAAATAAAGTACACCAGACACGGCGTTAACTTATACCTCTCTTGATAGCTCAGTGGTTAGCATCGATTGGATTCGCTGGAGGTGCGTCTGTGTCGTGGGATCGAGACTCGGCAGTGCCAGTCCATTTATCACTTATAAATTCCCCTTCGGTGATAATTCCCCATCGGGGATATTCCCGAGGTAGCGTGGATTTGATATTAAGCGATATTTGTAGCTTCATGATCGTATATAAATCACGGTGTGATAAAAAATGTCATAAAAAGAGCTGCGTGTTCCAAACGTACCAAAGAACTATCATGGTCGAGGTGGGTTAATGCCGAAGCTAAGTACAATTTCCCCACTCTCGACGGGTAAATAAAGTACACCAGACTCGGCGTTAACTTTTACCTCTCTTGATAGCTCAGTGGTTAGCGTCGACTGGATTCGCTGGATGCGCGTCTGTGTCGTGGGATCGAGACTCGGCAGTGCCAGTCCATTTATCACTTATAAATTCCCCTTCGGTGATAATTCCCCATCGGGGATATTCCCGAGGTAGCGTGGATTTGATATTAAGCGATATTTGTAGCTTCATGATCG
Organism: Macrobrachium rosenbergii; assembly: GCA_039081455.1. Lineage (NCBI taxonomy): Eukaryota > Metazoa > Arthropoda > Malacostraca > Decapoda > Palaemonidae > Macrobrachium > Macrobrachium rosenbergii. The sequence goes on from JANJGK010007798.1 coordinate 27,238, forward strand.
TATATAAATCACGGTGTGATAAAAAATGTCATAAAAAGAGCTGCGTGTTCCAAACGTACCAAAGAACTATCATGGTCGAGGTGGGTTAATGCCGATGCTAAGTACAATTTCCCCGCTCTCGACGGGTAAATAAAGTACACCAGACTCGGCGTTAACTTTTACCTCTCTTGATAGCTCAGTGGTTAGCGTCGACTGGATTCGCTGGATGCGCGTCTGTGTCGTGGGATCGAGACTCGGCAGTGCCAGTCCATTTATTACTTATAAATTCCCCTTCGGTGGTAATTCCCCATCGGGGATATTCCCGAGGTAGTGTGGATTTGATATTAAGCGATATTTGTAGCTTCATGATCGCATATAAATCATGGTGTGATAAAAATGTCATATATATATATATATATATATATATATATATATATATATATATATATATATATATATATATATATATATATATATATATATATATATATGTGTGTATGTGTGTGTGTGTATAATATCTGGGAGAGAATAATAGATCAAAGGATTAGGGAAGCAACATCTGTAGGTGAAGAACAGTTTAGTTTCATGCCAGGAAGATGCAGTGTTTGCCCTTCGACAGATGATGGAAAAACACCGGGAAAAGCAGAAAGGACTGCACGTAGTAATCATAGGTCTGGAAAAAGCATCTGATAGAGTCCCACACCAAGAGGTTTGGAGGTGTATGGGAGCTAAGGGAATACCGGAGAGGTATGTGAGGTTGGTCCAAGATATGTATGAAGGGGCAAAAACGCAGGTTAGAAGCAGTGTTGGGTTACCTGAATGGATACCAGTAAGAGTTAGTGTACATCACGGATCTGCTTTAAGTTCATATCTTTTCGACCTGACTATGGATGTGCTATCTCAAGGAATAAGAGATCAATCCCCCTGGTGCATGCAGTTTGTTGATGACATCATGATATGCAGCACCGGTAGAGGGGTAGCGGAGTCAAAACTAGAACAAAATGTACTGGAAGACAGATGATTAAAGATCAGTAGAAAGAAGACTGAATATTTAAGGTTCAGTGAAGATCAAGATCAGTGCAGGAGAAGAAATGGGGTGTGGTAGAGGTGAAAACGCTTAGATCAATGTGCAGAGTGACAGAAATGGACAGGGTCAAGAATGAAAGAGTAAGAGGAACTACTAAAGTTGTAAAACTATCAAAGAAGGCCCAGGAAAGAAGACCGCAGTGGTATGACCATGTGGGGAGGAGAGTGATGTAGATGGAGGTGCCTGGCGAGAGAGCAAGAGGAAGACGGAAGCCAAGGTGGATGGACGTTGTAAAAGAAGATATGAGAGACAAACAATTGTCAGAGGACGATGTGTTTGACCGAGCCAGGTGGAGGAAAGCTGTCAGAAACATCGACCCACATCGAATTGGGAAAAGATGCAGATAAAGAAGATATGTAAGCAGAAACCATAGGAAAATAACAATTCACCAAACTTGTTTAAATTTGAATTTTAAAATCTTTGTTAATATTTATCCACAACTTTTTTCATTATAAAAGCATCATGCTCAAACAGACCTAGACTCAAGTTTAAAACGTTACAGGTGTTTGACTTGATAAAACAAGATTCAGTGACATTTCTTTGAACTAACTCCTTGAGCAGAACAATCGGTCTTACTCCCCTAAATTTAATAGGATAATTTGAATGCATTCGATATCTGAATAGTTCTTGCAGAATACTGATGCTGTTTAAATCGTTGTGCGCGTGATTTCCCAGTTTGTCCATAATGTTTCTTGTCGTAGTTTTTGCAGTTTCGTACGTGCAGTCTGAGACATCATGAGGCAAATTTCTTATTATTGGAAACTTTCGTGTTGAAAAGCTCCAAGAAGCTAGGAATCGCCAAAAAACCTTTCATAATATAGAATGTTGTTCCTATTAAAACCGGGTTTGTTGTCATTTAAATAAAATGTTTTCATGACTTTTTTCATTGCTGCATCTACAAGAGTCCTGGGGTATCTCAGTCTAGAGGCAATATCATTACTAGTTTTAATCTCAGCATCAATAAAGTAAAGACTACAGTGCGAAGAGCCCTTAAAAACATACCCGAAAAATATATTTTAGTATTTTACTGTTTCGTAAACCTTGCCAGTAGTAATTCCATTGCAGGATCTCCCTGTAAACCATTTCACAGTTCCTTGTCTACTGAAGGAGCTTTCTTTCCGTAATAAACATTTATGAGTAGAATAAGGAAAACAAAGGGAAAAATTATTA
>JANJGK010007799.1:5000-29471 GCA_039081455.1 Macrobrachium rosenbergii
ATATATATATATATATGTATATATACATATATACTGTGTATGTATATATATATATATATATATAAATATATTCTTACATGTATATATAATATAAATACATAGTTTACAATTTTCATTTGCATTGAATCCAAAAGGGGAAACACTACTAAAGAAAGAGCCTCTACATCTTTAACAGGTATACCAAACATTTCACTCGGATTTTATTTGATAAGGCTGGTTTTCTTTATATTATCTCTCTCATAAAATGTTTTACTGTGTCCTTTCATTTCCAAAATAAAAACAATATACGTTCAAATATAAGTATACATGCATGCACGTACTTTAGGAAACAAGACCTTTAAACCTTCTATTCTTTATTTTCTATAATTAACTTGAAACAGCCTTAAGCTGCTCTACTGCTCTTGGTATCATCAGCATTAAACAAATGGACAAATGCATAAAACAATTAAACAAAAAATATGAAACAGGGGATTTTGCTAGTGGTTCGTTTCATTAGCTTTAACAAATCTCTTCCAATTACTTCCAATTCTCCTCCTCCACGGTTGCCAAAAAAAATAAAAAAAATAAATAAAAAAAAGAACTCGGACTTGTTCAAAGCAGTGAAAGTGATTTCGTATATTTCTGCTTATTGGGTTTGTCGTTTTACAGCTGCCGTGACAATTCTCTAATCTCAATAAATTACTTTGGTTTGCAGACCCTCTTGTCTGTGCTCGCACAGACCCACACTTCCTATTGGTTTTCCTCCAAAGAGCAATTATCTTTATGTCCCCTTAATCACACATTAGACGCTAATCGGCGCACCGGAGAGGTTATGCGCTGCCCATAATAGAGTCTTGAGGAACTTCTTGCTTAATCTCTCTCTCTCTCTCTCTCTCTCTCTTCTCTCTCTCTCTCTCTCTCTCTCTCTCTCTCTCTCTCAGTGCAAAGCAGTTATAGTCGTGGTGGTATCTTTACGAAAGTCTTGCAAACTCTCTCTCTCTCTCTCTCTCTCTCTCTCTCTCTCTCTCTCGCAATCTGTGCAAATTACGCGGCTGTTTATCAACTATTTATTCATTCGCAAAGGATTGCACTGGAATATATTTACTGCATCAGCTTATTACTACTAATGCAAAATTAACGTCCTGTTGTTATTTATTCTGTAATCCTCTAACGTCCTTTGCACAAAGGGATAGGTTTCATGTTTTCCTCGAGGTTAGGTCTACATTACATTAGCTTTTAAATTTAATCCTGACCTTGGTAAGGGGTTCTAGCTGCTTGTCCGTCGGCCCTTCTCTTAAAAAAATTATATATATATATGTGTGTGTGTGTATACATACATACATATACATACATAAATACATATACATTATATATATACATATATATGTAAAGACCTCATCACGCATTAATCTCAAAAACATTGAATAATTTGCTCCCACGTAAAAACACAATGAATGTTTGTGCGTGTTGCATTATACCTCCTAAACCCCCACTTTGCCTCAGATCACAAACGAAGAGAGAAATACAAAGACTATCTCTCAAGAGACAGATTCTTTTTTAAAGCCATGTTTTCCCCCAATAAGCAAAGGCAAACTCAAACCCTTCTCCCAGGAATCTCGCTCGCTCATCAGACAATAAAATCTTAAACCGGCGAATAGTTAATCTGGAAGATATTTCTTGACCAAGTTGCACGGCAAGAGAGATTTCAAGCGAGGGAAACGGAGGTGAATCTGGCAGCAGATGACAGCTGAGTGATAAAATTAGCGTTCGGGAAAAGGGGAACATTAATTATCAAAACAGACGGAGCTGTGGACGACACCGGCTTTTTATTTTGATAAGCACTCCAATCAAAATCCCTTCATGACAGTTTTCAAACTCGCTATACTATCAGGAATAAGGAGAGTGTCACATTTAACTTTTACCAGTCTATCCATTCTCTTGCTTAAATGCTTCTTGTCTTCTATAGTATCAATTGATCTGATATACGCTTTGCCTTTGCGAAGCCCCTAAGGAATTTTCTGCAAAGTCCCCCTACGGAATTTATTGCATACCATCTTGTTCTTCTTCGCTAGGTATTTATCCCGCTGGAATTTCTTTGTACTTCAGCATCTGGTTTGTTCAAAGAATCGCTCATTAACAGTTAGTACCAAACTGTAGACACAACTCTCGTGATTATCTCTCGGCACTCACCTGGCGAACCTAAGCTACCACCTGTCAAAAATGAGTCTAACAAGAGGGACAGACTAGCTAAACCGAATCTAATACTTCACTGACCATCACGAGGAATAAAAATTCACTAGCGAATAAAACAGGAGTCTAATGGTTTACCAATAAGCCGTCAAGAAGGATAAACACTAGCGTTATCTGAACCAGGACAAGTAGGCGGGTTCAAATACTTTACCAGTGAGCCATCAAGAGGGAAGAAGATACTTCTACGGATTTCAGATGGTGTGCTGCAGATGAAATCTGCCACATCTTGACTACGAAATGTTTACATTTTAATGTGGATTTGAAGGCCTGCAAATTGAATGATAACTTACCAGTTTCTACGTATAGAAGTTTACCAACAAAAGTAAGGAGGTTACACTTGGTAGGAAATCTATTATCACAATTTCAGTGGCCTTATCGTCATAATGATCATCATCATTAGACTTCATATAATTCTACCGGCTTGTCAATAATAGCTCAAATGAAATAAAGAAAAGAGAAAATGAAAGACTTTAGGATTTCATATCGCATAAAACTTGAGAGAAAATAAAACTCGGAGAAGAAATTGTATTAATGAAAGGGGAACTTGTAAAACGCGGAGGGGTGAGAAGAAGAAGAAGAAGAAGAAGAAGAAGAAGAAGAGAGAGAGAGAGAGAGAGAGAGAGAGAGAGAGAGAGAGAGAGAGAGAGAGAGAGAGAGAGCGAGCAAGAAAAGGAAAAAGAGAAGGGCCACACCCAGGGACATCAAACACCAGAAAGGTCCCTGAAAAAGGGCTGACGTTGCAAAAACTATCGTTGCAAATACTGAGAGGCGTTATGGGAAAAAAAGGGGTCATCGCTCATCAGCAAGAATTATTTTCCATACCCAGTGCCATGATGAATTGTTACTACTACTACTACTACTACTACTACTACTACTACTACTACTACTACTACTATTATTATTATTATTATTATTATTATTATTATTATTATTATTATTATTATTCACAAAGAAATCCAAGAAATATCATAGATACTCCAACCTGCTGGTTAGTTGACTTAGATTAAGCCGGTCTTGTGCCATGACACACTGACCCTAAAGTGAGCGTGATAAGGTGTTAAGAGGGAATTAAATGCCTGATGTGAACCTCTGCACTCAACCCAACGCACAGGAACTTCTGGCTTACCTATTCTAGAGGTCAGAAGTCGCTGATTCAGCCAAAAAAAAAAAAAAAAAGTTTTTGAAGATGCTTTCTCAATTTCAGACGCGCCACGGGCTAACATACCGTAGGAGAACTGATGACAGAATGATCTGTCAAATAAATTTCACTCTAAAATGTATCATAACTTCGAGAATTCTCCCTGTTATGTATAAAACTTATAAACTTTATCGTTATGGTAATGAGGTCTCTATTTGAAATTTGAGATGAATATTCCCAATCTGTATGACAGATAAATTCAGTGGAGAGGAAATTACAATTAGGAAACTAACCGCACCCACTGTTATAATACAGTTTTTCCAGACAGCAAAGATGTACAGCATCATAGGCACATATTAATTAATCTAACTGTCGTCCAAAACGAAACAAAAACAAAACGAAAAACAAATGAGAAATCACGAGTACTGATCGTGTTCTCGCTCGTATGTAAAAAAAAAAAAAAAATACCCGCGATACCATTTATATTCACACTTCTCGAGAATTTAGCATCGTCAAATTCACTGAAACAACCTTTCTAAGTAAAGACTGCCATCATTTCCCATACGCACATTATTCAATGCTCATGCAAGTGTCAACATTCTCATCAGGACTGTTACAAACACCGAAAACTTCTCAAGTTGTGGCGATGTTCTAATTTACCATAAAAGGACATCTGGATACTGGAATAAAATATATACGAGAGGGGCGCTTTACTAAGTTCCCAAGACTAGAGGAGAACAGAGAGAGAGAGAGAGAGAGAGAGAGAGACTCTGAATATAGTTTTTCAGATACTTTGGAAAAAAAAAGTATAAGTAAACGAAAGTTTTGGTTTTGATGAATGCTTTCCAGTACAACAACTAACGCAATAATAATAATAATAATAATAATAATAATAATAATAATAATAATAATAATAATAATAATAATAATAATAATAATCTGGTGAGCAATGGCATCGGCAATAACAATAACAATAAATCCTAGCATTACGGCCATCCGACGTACAAAAGACCCCCCCTCATCACCATAACATTAATGTTAGCCACACATATATATACAGTATATATAGTATATATAGCCGGACCTTCTGAGAAAGGAAAAAAAAAAAATCACCAACAAATCAAAACCATCGAGAAACGAATGCGTCTTGAGACGAACAGCTTCCGCAAGAACTCTGATTGTTAACCTTTAATCGCAAATATACCTATGTAATGAACTGACGAAATTCCATTAAGGTTGTTTATGCTGTTTAGTGACCACTTAATTGACGGAGGGGGGAGAGCAAAAGAAGAAAGATGATAATTGAATAAGGAAGATAAATGAACTAAAGTGGAGTCATTTAAGAAGAGGGGAAGAAAAGACGACGGGACGTCTGATGTGATATAAAGACTTGGGAGAAGCTCGCCACCGGAGAGAGAGAGAGAGAGAGAGAGAGAGAGAGAGAGAGAGAGACTTACTAAGTTGCAAGCCATTATATCAAAACAGTACTGAGTGATGATGGCTGATATGTGAACGAGAGAGAGAGAGAGAGAGAGAGAGAGAGAGAGAGAGAGAGAGAGAGAGAGAGAGAGAGAGAGAGAGAGACTAATCAGTGCTGTTCTTTCATCAAGAAAGCTAATTTTAAAAACAGCTTAGAGTCTTAAATAATAAAAAAAATATCAGCAATAAATTCTGAATTAAAGTTGGAGCAAAATTAAAAGAATAAGTTGGTAACACAGATGAATGCAAGGACAAGGATAAGAATGAGAGAGAGAGAGAGAGAGAGAGAGAGAGAGAGAGAGAGAGAGAGAGAGAGAGTCTCGGCAAGGTTCTCTGACAGATTCCCTCTTCAAGATGCATCAACCCCTTATTGACATTCTGGTCGGAGAAGGGTTTCCCAAAACTAGGGTCGAACCCTTAATTAGGGTCGTAAGCTTTGCCATCTTGGAAAAATGAAGCTCTTAGGGTCCGTGGCTGAAAAATCAGATTATTTCCCGTAGGAGAGATGGATAATGATACTCTAAGTGATTCAAAATAGATGACGGCAAGAAAGTCATCTAAGGTTTATAGATTCTCAAACCGTTTAAACTCTTCTGATTACGTGGAGTGGACGCTGCTTTTGCAGATTAAAGCTTTAACTCGATTGCAGAATGTTTGATCTCCGAGTACCTCGTTGTCCCTCGCTTCCGTAAAAATATTTTTTGCAGATAGAGCAGGGCAGAGGTCATCGTTCCTGGACAGGGACTTTGGAGGTGAAAGAGATGAAGGCGAGGGGGGTTATTTCTCCACTAAATACAATTATTTGCACCGCATGAGGAGCCCCTTATCTAACACAGGCCTGAATTAAAAAAAAAACTGATTTCAACTTTTTGTAGATGAAGAATCTGTTAATGTTTATTTCTCCACTAAATACAATTATTTGCACCGTATGAGGACCCCCTCATCTAACACAGGCCTGAATTTTAAAAAAACTGATTTCAACTTTTTGTAGATGAAGAATCTGTTCGTGCTTATGAATCGACAGGCATTATCATTATCGTAACTCTGCCCTAAAATGGGAGACTGCAGTATCTGCAAAAATACAAAGCTGAGAAAAATGGTAGATGCCACAGTTTTCCCTTGCCTTACTATTGATTTTGCAGATACTGCAAATGGGACCTCCTTGTGGGAAGCATTGAAGAATCATTCTGAAACTGCAGTAACTTGTGTATTTTGTTTAATGAGCCCAATAAGTGGCATTTCTCAATTTCGAAAATTTTGCAGTTACTGCAGTTTTTAATTTTAGGACAGAATTGTTGTTGATAGTAACTGTGTAGTCATAATCACCATAATAAATCACTGTTACTGCTGTTTGAAAGATAGAAATGTTACCAGACGTCTCTACATAATTTAGAACCTTGGGGGGCAAGGAAAAAAAAACCCTAAAGCTAGCTTTTAAGCTCTCCTAATGAGGGAGAAAGAAGTTTCAGCATTAAAGAGAGAATTATTTGCCGATAAACAATCATAATTATAAATTACAATTACCAAAGAGGAAAAATTATCACTGAAAATGTGAATATTTCGGATTTCCTTACTAAACAGCAATAAAATCCATGCTTCTTCTTTCCTCTTCTCTTTTATTTCACGTTTGTGCTAGGTAAGAACAAGCAATAGCCCATCCTATCGGCTTCCGCGCATGAACGATTCAACATTAAAAACTGCAGTAAAAGAAATTAAACCACAATTAAGGTTAAAAAAAAAAAAAAGAAAGCACCAAATCAATTCCTCTTCTCGTATCCAGAATCCTTCAAATTATTTATTCAAGGTGCTTATCTGTCATCTCACCCTTCTTCCAACCCTCTTTGGTCACAACTTTTCACTTTTTACGTTATTTTACTCAATACAAAGTAATAATAAAGATAAAAAAAAGGGAGAGAGAGAGAGAGAGAGAGAGAGACGTAACAAAAATGAAAACATATCCGTTACTTCCACCCTTTGCTCTCACGCGTTCCCTTCATTCTTTCTTCTGGTTATCTTTCCTCTCCCTTCCCTGTTTCTTTTCCTTGTGCAAACGATTTCACACACAAGTGACAAAACTGACCACGCTTCTTTTCCCGAGAAGAATATCAAGAAATAAACGGTTTCAGAGAAGACGCGTTTCCTTCCTTTTTGTTTCTTCGTCCACGGAATACCAGAGAGCAAACGTTTTAGAAATCACACACGTCCCCGTTCCCTCTTTCTCCGGGACATAAAGAAGCGAACGTTTTAGAAATGACGTTTGTCTTCCTTCTCGGGAAAATATTAACGACAAATAAATGTTTCAGAAAAGAGGAGCTTTCGTCTCTTCCGAAGGAAAAGAAAATAACAAGACGATGTTTTCAGAAACGTTTTCGTTCTTCTCCCGAAAAGATCAAGAAATAAATGTTTGAAAAAAAATATATATACCGTGGTCTCCTCTCTCTTCTTTCACACGAGGAGCGTCGACAAATAGACTTTTAAAAATCGGAACGTTTTCTTCTCCGTCTCCGAGAGAATATCACGAAACAATAATTTTGGAAGCGCCAAGTTTTCGTTCCTTCCTTTTGCCAAGATTATAAAAAAATACAGGGTCTTTTTTTTTTTTTTTTTAAACGGAGCGCTTTCGTTTCTTTAACCCCAGAAGGCGTCCCTGTTGAGAGATTCTGAAACCAAAATGTGACACAAAAGGAAATGCAAAAGGATCCGAAATTCATTAAATTCGAAAAAAGGATGGACATTTTTCCGATGCCATTTCTTTACAGTAAGGATGCTTTGTTAACGCCCCCTTGAGTACAGTTTTCTTCCTTTTGTATTACAGGATATCTGTCGAGATCACGCACACACACACAATATATATATATATATATATATATATATATATATATATATATATATATATATATATATATATATATATATATATATTATATAATATATATATATATACATCATACATACATATAAAATATACAATATATATAATGTATGTGAATGTGTGTGCGTGGGTTTGCAATGCATGTTCGAGCTTGCTCTGTAACTTTCAGTACCTGAAAGCAACGCAGACACAAAAAGTTGGGATAGTCAAGCAAAGCGGCAGCTGTCACGCAAAAGGAGCTAGATTTTTCTACCCAGTACACCTGCATTCCCCACCCTCTCGACCCCACGTGGAACATGTGTCATCAAATACAGGTGTTATGAAGACACCCTTCCTCCTTTACATCTGTTCAACAGTCACCTGTTATGGGGTGCCGTTTATGAATCCTCTTCTGCTTGCTAGTGATTCAACAGTTTTTGAATTAAAAATTCTCGAAATTTCTGAATACATCTGAATGGTAGGAAAACAGCACGGAAAATCAACGACTTGGTCCCATTTGATCAACAGGAAACAAAAAAACTAATTGTTGCTGACATCCTGAAATATTCTTATCAGCTGCTCATTACACTGCTAAACCAGAAACGAGCAGACCCTGGTAACATTAACCTAATCGGAATTTACTGAAAGCAGTAACCTCCTTATAACTCCGTTCATATCCCCCAACCCCCACCCCACTGAGGCCCACACAACTTGTGACTCGCGTGATTACGTTACATTATATAGTGATGACACAGGTAAACCATAAAATTTGTGACTCGGATAATATTTCTTATTAGAAAGAATAAGAATAACTTTCCTAGGATAACACTTATCTGGTATATATATAATTTTCAAACGTCACCATTATTATGCAAAATGCATAACTTCACGTTTTTAAACATTGTTTTATTCATTGGTTTAAGCACAAATCTGCTCCAGAAGGACTGATTGATTGATTGATTTAAAGATTTTAAAGGCCATTCAGCGCTGAAGGGAATTGACACGGGAATGTGAAAATTCTCCTTCAGTGGTTACTTTGTCTAAGGGAATTTACAAGGGAATTTGAAAATTCCCTTTCAGTATTTACTCTGCCTAAGGGAACTTGCAAGGGAATTTGAAAATTACCCTGCAGTTTTTACTCTGCCTAAAGGAATTCACAAGGGAATTTGAAAATTCCCCTTCAGCATTTACTCTGCCTATGGGAATTTATAAGGGAATTTGAAATTTACCCCTCAGTATTTACTCTGCCTAGGGGAATTTACAAGGGAATTTGAAAATTACCCCCTCAGTATTTACTCTGCCTAAGCGGATTTACATGGGAATTTGAAAATTACCCTTCAGTATTTACTCTGTCTATGGGAATTTACGAGGGAATTTGAAAATTACCCTTCAGTATTTACCCAAGTCCATCCCATTCCGATTCTGGACGTAGTTTGGCTAAGACTACTCTCGATTTTGTCAGTGGTGAATCACCATGGCAACTAACTTAATGAAAAGCAAAATTTGAACTGAATAATTAAACCGAAGAATTCCCACAGCTATAGACTTATAGGTAACTATCGCAATCGAATCACACCCCTTCAGGACAATGAGAAAACAGTTTGAAACTTACAAGATTATCTTGCAAGAGCGTCATAATAACCTGGAATTCACAGCATATCCACAACCCATAAGAGAGTCCGGCTCAGAACAGACAGTAAAATTCGAACTGAACTGAGATGCTTCTAAGATGACCTTTCTAGCTTAACCGTTACCTCATGATAAGTTATCTTTCATATGGATATAAACTTGCTATTCACATTTATTTAAGTAATTGTCTACTCGTTGGTTTTCTTACAATTTTTTTGCAAATGTCTACTGACATACCCCATTAATCCTGGCTGAATTCTCTCTTACAATGTAAAAGACAAGTGGCTGAGAGAAGTTTGAAGTTCGTGATGGAAGCGAAGGTTTACTGCTGCAGGGACAGTGATAAACATAGAAAGAATTTACTTTTCAGCCTTCACGAGCAGTCTACCGCCTCCTTTCCTCTCCCTCCATTCTACCGTTTCCTTCGGGACTGGGTTGAATAATTAGGGACAGATAGGTAAAAAAAAAAAAAAAAAAACACTCGCTCTTTCCACTTAAGATGAAGTTACTCCAGAAAATGAGAACCCACAGGTTTTAGGCCACACTGCCGCGTCTCGTTCCCGATCTACTCACTAAGAAATGTCTTTATACCTTCGATGATTAGAATCCCGTCTGGGGCTACGACTGGTGTACCTTGAATTCTGGGCTTCGCTTAAGGGGTCAGTGTATATCATTAGATGTTGGTATCTTCACAAAAAGCGATTTTTACGTTAGTTCGTTATACCCATTACAGAGAGAGAGAGAGAGAGAGAGAGAGAGAGAGAGAGAGAGAGAGAGAGAGAGAGAGAGAGAGAGATAACGAGCTCACCTCGAGTTGGAAAGCGAGTCTTGAGATGAGGTGACGGATGGATTACTGAGTACAAATTGTCTTCAAGGAATCCTATCGAGAATAAAAAAAAAGATAAGAAGCTCCAGAGATACGAAACCTATACCCTAAAATTGGAGGACTAAAGAACAGAACCAGTTTAAAATATCTGTAGACAGATGAGGGTCAGAAGCTCAAAATCAAATCAAAACGCCAAATATTCGAGGCACGAGGCATCAGCAAGACCTAAGATAAAACTCCCTTGGCTCTTAACATATAACCCAAGTGCTTGCATTTTCATAATTTCCTTATCAACGAACTTTTTTTTGTTTCAGTTATTTTTTTAAAGGAAAATAATGACACGGACTGCACATGCATGCAGTTAAGTATACACTCATCATCGCAGTAGCAAACAAAAATTTCAAATTTCTACCATAACTTACTTTTCATTTGTCCTGGAAGCAAAGTCACTAGCACACACAGGTTCTAGGGGTCTGGTGTGGAAGCCCTTAACGAGAAATGACATAACGACTGGTTTCCTGACATGCGATGATGAGGCCCCTATAGGATGATATGACTTAGTGCCCACAGTCTGAAAAAGATACAGTATTTGATTATAATGATGATGGTGACAGTCATAATGACTGTCGTAAAAATGCTGATAAAAATGAAAGTGATGATCAAAATGATAATGACAATTGCAAATATGGTTAACGTCAAAGACATCTGTAATCTAATGAATACGGAATTGTTAATGTTAAAATGTTATGATGAGTTCATAATAATAAGATAAAGACCACGGTGATGATAATGACAAGGATGATCATCAGAATGACTGTAATGACAAAAAATCATGTTAATAACAGTAATGCAGATTATAACCATCAAATATAAGCCACAAAACAAGAATTTCATTTAAATAAACTTACAATTATTTAAGAGTCTGAAAATACCAGCAATGATGGCAATAATCCTATTAATGATGGTAATGATGAACACCATTGGCAATGAATGTAATTATGACACTGACGGCAGGAAATTATAAAAAGTGAAAGCATGTAGGCTACTTATATATTTTCCACGACGTAAAACGAAAACACCTGTGGAATGGTGGTTATCACGCGACTGAGAATGAATCGGAAATGTTTGTTTTTATCACAATGCTTAAAATTAGAAGGCCTAGGAAATAGTCTTCGGTATGTATACACAGGTATTCTAATATGAAAAGTAATGGGAAAGCTAACATGAAATGGTGGAAGCACAGTACAGTTGTGAGTCGGGAACCCTTGTGTTGAGGAGGGTGGGTGAAGGACGGTGTAGTTATAAAGATGTATCTGGCAACTCTAAGTTTCTATTCGAACTCTCACAAAACATTCTACACCACGTATACAGAGAATGATTCTGAGTAAAATAAGCATAGTGATTGCATTACAACTATTCACTTTCACATATTAGGCAGATTAAATGTTGCGATGATCCGTGTTAGACTTTCAATTCGTAACTCTTACTCCTACACCAATCGAAACTTCACCTACTGCTGCGTCGGCTTTGTAAAGAAACCACTACACTATTGTTGTTCACACAAAAATCTTAACGTTCTGGAATGATATTTCTCTTAAATTCTTAATTATGTCTCAATAGGGTGACGATACGACTAATAGTACCATTCTCATGGTTCCTTAAGCTCTGCAAATATCCGTACGCTTAATAGTCCTAGCCTGAGTCCATTCACGGTTGCGCCAACTGCCATGTTAGGCCTAGGTCAAAATTTATAGACCGAAATCGGGCCCGTCTTCATCTCTCACTAATTTTACTTGTCAGCGCATGCATCAACGATCCTTAACACGTGTAAATGAGGCTATATGGCGAAATTCTCATAACATAATCAAATATAAGGCAGCACAAACTTTGGGCTGGATGCGCAGGTAAAACGTAATATTTACTGCCTTTTGCTTGTGTTTTCGTTTATGATATTTAGTCTTCGGTTTTTGTTTTGACGTTCACCCCAATGGGGTTGGTACTAAACACGATGCCCATTTTGCAAGTAAACTGGTAGTTACCGAACTAGATGGGCGAGGTAGGAGTTTTTAATTTTACCCTAAAGCAGCCACCCTTCGGAACGCCTTCAGTCGAATATCCTAACATGGTTTTAGGAGCTTGACGAAATATGTACTCTGTAAAATCACTAACCTTTCCGCAGCTGGCCTTCTGTTTATCAACGCGTTAAGTGTCGAAAATTTACAAAGCTTATTGAATCCACAAATAATTATTTTTGGCAAAAGCCCTACACCCTCTACTCTAGAGATCACTTCACCACTAGATGTGACGGAATCCTTTTAGGCATGTCATCTTTCAAATTTCATGAATGTAAATGAAAACGAGTAATCCTTGATCTTATTATGGATGTCAATAAAATTGCAAAATTATAAAATTTAAAAAATATTTACATATCTAAAACAAACTGTAAGTGATTCCAAGACAGAGAAAAAAACAAAAAACTTCCGAAAGGTGTATACTATTTACAGTCCCTAGATCGGGCTAAAGCAATGTGACAACAGTGTATTCATAAACAAAGTGTACATGATAATACTGCTTACGAGTGATATTTTTATAGTATATATGAACTGTAACTGGACATTAACTCGCCAAAGTAGGGAATTGTGGTCTTTTCATACTTTTATGGTGACTCGAGCGAAGAATGCATACAGCACAGAGCTGCCTAGGTTAGTACCAAACCTTCAGTTTTAGGTCGACACTAGCCTATGAAAATGTAGTTTTTCACACGGGGTTTATTTTTTTAGATTGTTCAATTTCCGTACGGTGTCTGCTCATATTTCAGTCTAAATTATGCGTGGGCCTACCTACGTAAATTACAATATAAAACCGTATTTCTCGAGTTGATAAGGATGGGTCGAGATATCAAGATATAGTACTTCCCTATATTAAATGTAAGGAAAAACACCAGGCCCGATTGCGGTTCTCCTTGACTTCGTGAGTTTTATTGTATATTTTTTTGAATTTTTAATTTATATCAATTTTTTACAAGCATTTGAAGTAATCGAAGGGAACTGTGCAAACTGCATCCTCAAATTAACAGGATTCAGCAGCGCAGCAAATATCATGTTAGGATATATATATATATATATATATATATATATATATATATATATATATATATATATATATATATATATATATATATATATTATTATTATTACTAGTTCTCGATATTGGACAAATATAAGGAGGCTACGAAATAAAAACAACATTCTTGGTTTGAAAATGACCAAAAATATATTGTGTATGAACCTAGGTAAGCAAGTACCAAGTGACATTTGTTAAGTGGGGATGTCCCGAGGTGGCAAAGCCATCTCCCACCCCCCACCTTCCCCCTACCCAGCAAGGAAAGGAACCGGCATCTTAGGTTAGGTTAGGTAGCAACCCTGTGTATATTAATTACAGTGCCGTAGGCTAGTTAAGCTAGATGAAGGGGTTCAAGAAGGCAAATTAAATTAAAAAAACAGACAGTTGGTATTCATCTCCATAAAACAAGGAGTTTTGTGAGTACAGCCCCCCTTCATTTAGAGAAATATTTTAAATTTTAGATTTAACGTTTTTATGTAGTTCTAGTTCCACCTTTGTTAGTTTCCACAGTTTTCTTTGGACTGTAGCCATATCTCACTTATTTGTACAAATTCTTATAAAAATAAAAATGAGCAGAAAATTAGGCGAAGGATAGTACCCCTCAAAATATATATATATATATATATATATATATATATATATATATATATATATATATATATATATATATATATATATATATATATATATATTAGACGGTATATATATGTTTTTTAATTGTATAGCTAACCATATACCCACAAATGTGATGCATTTTATAGACACTGGTATCGAGAAAATTAATACTCCAAGTATGTTATTTAAACAACAAATATTAGAATATCAAAAGTAAACAAGTTCTCTCTCTTAAATAAACTGCATAGCAATTTTTTTTATGAACTTCCGATTGCAATATCATTTGAATAATAAGATGTGGAGGCAGCGAGTATACGTACCCTCTCTTGGGGACCCTAAGCCTTGATCAGAGAAGAGATTTTAACATAGAGTTGCTGCCTCCTTGTCTTACAAACGAATATAAGCATTGATGATCTTTGCAGCGTCCCTTCGGCCCCTAGCTGCACCCCTTTCAATCTGTTTGCTATACTTCCATTCATATTCTCTTTCTTCCGTTTTCTTACTTTCCACCCACTCCTATACCAATTGTTTCTACATTGTTTTCAACGCAGAATGACCTCATAGGTCCCAGCGCTTGGCCTTTAGCCCAAATTTTATATTACAATATAACCATTGCTGAAACTTGCGACGCTGCTTAAGAGTTTGGTTGGAACGCCGATGGATCACGTGACGTCACTGTGCCACCGGTGCAAGGAAGTAAATTTTTTGTTGAGCGAATTCCCGTTCCATGCTGTTTTTTCGTGTTATATATTGTTTTACGTGTGAAACTATTAATTATGTATTTTTACTTCTGACCGAAGGCAGATATTCATTCTGACATTAGTCAGACAGTGTTAGAGGAGCGAAGTTACCCTACATAGGCTAATCACGGTACTATTTTTCATTATGGTTTTCTTATTGTCTTCTCCTGTACATAGTAGCAAACTGATAAGTCCTTTAATATTACCACGTTAGTATCATTATTATCCAACGTCATGTTCACTAGTTCTGTTTGTGACGCCAGTTTAAGTAACCATAAGTCAATCGTCAGTCCTGCATATGAAAGAAACAAACTGCCAAGATAGAGGAAATTCTCGCTCGGTTGACCAAAAATGGCCCAAGATTTATTTGATTCAGAACTGACTGGCGGTGGCGATGAAGCAACTCCCAAATATTTTGTCTTTGATATTTTGTCAGAAAGTTTGGTCCGCGTGTCGGGGAAAATATCTTTAAAATAGAAAACGGAATTATTTCCGTGTTATATCTGTTGGTTCGAATGCATACTCGGAATTATATATTATATATATATATATATATAACGTATGTATGTATAAATATATAAATGTATAATCTATATATGTATGTGTGTATATATATGTGTATATACTTAATCTTTATATAGTCAATTCAGAATGCTGGCAGAAAACCGGAAGCTAGACAGTGCTATCTGCCGCTTTATCTTTCATGAAAATCGTGCACTTGTTACTATTTCAGGTCGAACGGAAAGGAAGTGTATTTCTAACCTTTGCATTTCCACGTGTATTTTTGAGATGCGAATAAAAAAAAAAAAAAAAAGAGAGAATGTCTGGTAGCAAGGACGTTTAGATAGAAGGTGTATTTTATAAGGTATTGAGTCATACGTGAAAAGTCAAAATATTGTTATTGATATTAATGCAGAAATTGAATGAAATGGGGTTGATCATACCGTAGCTAGTGTCATCTAGCGTGTGAAAGGATTCTTGTAATGTAATTATGCAAGAATTTAAGGTACTTATGATCACGATACTGAAAACATTAGAAGGAGGATTGCCCTTTTGGTGGTTCTGGCAACTGTGGAAGAATTTCTGCGTACTTGGTGACTGGAATACAAAAGTATGCAAATGAGAGTGTTTGTGTGATGTTAGTAGGTTTAATAGTTGCCGAAGTGTACTGAGAGCAGAGTGATGTTTGTGAAGAAGTTTTCTGAGTGTGCCCTAATGTGGTACGAAGAGAAGAAACATAGGATGCTGATATGTTTAAGAACGGGAGATTTCCGTAGGGGGGTTAGTGCCGTCAGTGCACCTCATGCGGTGCACTGTAGGCAACCCCTTTTCGTTCCTTTTACTGTACCTCCTTTCATATTCTCTTTCATACATCTTACGTTCCACCCTCTCCTGACAATTATTCATAGTGCAACTGCGAGGTTTTCCTCCTGTTACGCCTTTCAAACTTTTACTGTCAATTTCCGTTTCAGCGCTGAATGACCTCATACGTCCCAGTGCTTGGCCTTTGGCCTAAGTTGTATATTCAATTCAATTCAAGAACAGGAGGCAGTATTTGTTTAGGAATGGGAGGGACAAAAGCTGGTAGTGTCAGAGGTATCTAGGGTGGCCTCATTGAGTTAAGGAAAATATAACACCCATGGTATCAGAAAGACAATGAGGATGAATGAAATAATATAAATTTGTTATGCATGGGTTATATAAGAAAGACTGAATGGGGCAAGAGAAAATTTTGTGATAACGAGTGCGACTGGGCCAGAATCGGAAACAAGTAAAAGTGAAAGAGGGTTTTTCTGATAAAGTTTGAATCTTCGCCTTGCAGCCTTCAGAGAAAATGAGAGGGTGGGTGTGCTATGAGATTTTAATGCAAAGGTAGGTGGTATAAAGGGATGGTAATGGCAGATATGGAGTTTTTGGAGTACTTGAGACTAGAATCATGTGGGAGGATGTTTGGAAAGGAGCTTGAATGTTAGAGATACAGGCTTCCCAAGGAAAAATAATGTATCTACAAGTACACTTGAGATAAAGAAAGTGGTGAGGAAAAAGAGTTTGTTAGATGATGCATTAGTTCTTAGTAGATGGAAGACGAAGTTGATGGATGCTTGGTGAGCAGAGGAGTGGCTGGAGGTATATCTGATCATTATTTGGTTGAAGCAATAGTTAAGATATATATATGGAAGTTCACAATGAACAGAAATGGGATGACAAATGTAGTTGGAAGGATATTCAAGACAATTGAGTTGATAAGGAGGAAGCAAGGAGACCATATAGGAAAAATTGATGAAAAGTGGGCTAGGGTAGAGACTCGAGGTTGTAGGAAAGTATGGAAATTCTTCAGACTTTCAGGCTTGGGCCATAGATTTGACAGGAAGTGTTCATGATTTTGGAAGATGGGAAGATTAAGTTGAAAAAAAAGTTAACTCAAGCATGTATAAAGAATGGAAGTTAATAGGTTGTCGAAAATTTTCTAGTTTGGAAGTGATATAAGGAAGAAGAAAGACAGAAAGGGCTGGACAGATGACATAAAAGAGGTAATGTACAGGAGGAGTCTTAATATCAAGACTTGATTACTCCTTCAGCTACATTTTTCACCCCTTTCTCTCCAACATTAGTGCCATCAGTGCAACTCATGTGGTGCACTGTAGGCATTACTTAAGGGTCTTTGCTGCGTTTCTTCGTCCCCTAGCTGCAAACTCTTTCATTCCTTTTACTGTACCTCCGTTCATATTTTCTTTCATGTGACTTTCCACCCTCTTGCCAGTTGTTTCATGGTGAAACTGGTAGGTCTTCCTCCTGTTACATCTTTCAAACTCTCGTACTGTCAATTTCCCTTCCAGCGCTGTATGTCCTCATATGTCCCAGTGCTTGGCCTTTGGCCTAAATTCTATATTCTATTCTCTTCTCTCCAACGTTATTAGATATACCTCAGCAAGAGAACATTTGAAAGAGAGGAGTAAATGGCAAAGTATGTTTGGGGGGTTCGATGTATTGCTGATGAGCCCTCCGTGAAAATGTATAAGTTGACTGATGCTGTGGAAGTATTCTGCATAGAGGGTTCATCCACTATTCGGCCGTATAAGTGTGAATGTGGCAATGATTACTGTCTTTATTCCGGAATCCATTCCATGCCAGGAGATATTAAAATATATATATATATATATATATATATATATATATATATATATATATATATATATATATATATTTATATTATATATGTATATATATACATATATATATATACAGTATATGTGCGTATGTATACACGAAGAGGTTGGTGTATTCATATGCACGCATTGATATAAAAAGCATACACTCGCCACATTTTGCCTAAGCAGACTAAATGAAAGGACCGGCAGATCTACGCATACAAATGCTGGCAGTCGCCTCATTCATAATTCAGGGACAAAATTTGTAGCGAATGTAAAGTTTGATCACTGAATGACACCGAAGGAAAGGAATCGGAGGAAAAAACCCCTGACGAATACTAAACGCATTTCCATTCTCATTTATGAATCATAAGCCGTTGGCGGCTTCAGCGACACTGTCACTTGAGCGTTATTTATGCATGGAAGTGTGGCACCTGAGCTGATCTAATGCCACTCTGCCGCGCCGGCACTCATCTAGTGCACGTACGCGTGCCAGGTGTGATTTGTACGACGACATTTCCATTTTTCGTCGGGGAATGCTAATTGCCATAATTGGCGTCGTCTTTCTCCACGGGGATGTCTTTTGTAACCTGACGAAGGAGGAGGCATTTTGCAGGGCGATGCCCACAACGCCCCCAGCGCGCATGCCTTCTCTTTTAGGCTCTGTCTGGTTGGGAGTCGCGACGCCCATTCACTACTATGGAAATACTACACTCACACATACTGCACACACACACACACACAAACACACACACACACACACACACACACACTGGGAAATACTACAGTGAACGTGGGAAAATGAAATCGCACGTTGCCAGCGTATGACGACTTCTGCTTTTTTCTACGCACGCGGTTTTTCTCCTCTCGCCCTTTCGTTTTTGGGCGGGCGGGTCTGCAGGCGGAAAACATCAGCTGGCTTAAAATCGCCCACCCATTTTTCTTATCGCAAACGGCCGCTCCTGATAACAGGTATCTCAAATTAGGACGGCTTTTTTCCCGGCAGAGAAAAACCGGCAACAAGGCCGTGGACCTTCGGCTCGCAAACTTTTTTTTTTTTTTTCCCTGCCTCAATTTTTTTTTTTCCCTCCACGAGAACGTCAAAGCCTGGCTGGGCTTCGAATATTTGCATGTATACATTTTAAAGTTGCAGGACCCTTTGGGCGCTCCTAGTTGAAGTGGGCCTCTCCCTCTCTCCCTCCCTCCCTCCCTCCCTCTCCCCAACAACCCCCCTTCACACCCTTTGACACACTCCCTCCTTCCCCCACCCCTTCCACGCCCATACCACCTATCACCCTTTTTTCCGCTTTTGTTTTGGTCGTTTTTCCTCTTCTTCCTCCTGTGGAGTAAGCGGTTTATTCACTTACTCGAGTGAAAGAAAGCTCGCTTGATAAAATGGGCCGGTTCTGTTTGTTTCTTTCGCTATTTAGATAACAAATCTTGACTTAGGTCTTCATATTTAGAGTGTTTGAATGACTTTCCCTTTCGCTGCTAGAGACTTTGGAGGTTTTTGTTTCGCTTTTCCGATAGGACCAGGCACAGATATACAGATAGGCCTACAGAGAGACAGGGAGGTTGATTGATTGATTTTTGAATAAATTATCTGGTGTGACAAAAAAATTATTGAATAGAAAGAGAGAAAATTTATATTAAAAATAAGCATACATGTAAGTCTCTACTCAAGCACACACACACACACATATATATATATATATATATATATATATATATATATATATATATATATATATATATATATATATATATATTTATATACATATATATAATATATATATATATATATATATATATATATATATATATAACATATTAACAGATATAGAGTTCAAAAGCAGAGAACACTACACTGAATGAAAAAGAGAACAGGCATAGTAAGAGAGAGAGAGAGAGAGAGAGAGAGAGAGAAACTATTTCATTGTCAGCTTAAAACGTTTGAGATACGTAGCGGGCAATTAGCTGTAGAGAAAAAAAAAGGGGGGGGGGGTCCACTACGGAGTTGTGTGTTTAAGGCTATCGTTTTGTCACTGCCGATGCGCTTGCGTCCTTTTATCTTTTTATTTAATGTCATTCTTCCGGGGAGGGAATATATATCTTAATTTTAATTGCAAATTGGCCTATGTATGTATGTGTATATATATACATGTGTATATATGTATGTATATGTGTATATATATACATGTGTATATGTTTGTATGTGTATATATGTATATATATACATACATACATGTACACCCATGAGCCAGTTAGCTGATGTTGGATGATCCATACCTTTTGAAGTCTATTTTCTGATAACTATGTATATGTATAGAAGTCAGAACTGTGTGATGGACATCTGAGGCATTAGAAAATCAGTAAATTATCCAGAGATGAAAAATATATATTTTAGATGTATACTTTAACTAGCAGAAGTTTTGTTTTACTTCAGATAGATTGGCATACCACAGGTCTATAAAATCTTCTGCACCATAATCATTTAACAGCTTTTCTAGTGATTTATACCGGATTTTTAAAGGCGGGATGACACTGATGAGCGTGCACATAAAATATGTGCATAATCAACTGTAGCCATTTGCGTATTCAAGTATGCAAGTTATTCTAAACTCTTTGACAATGCAGCCGTGCTTTTATAATGCTATTCATACATTCTAATTGTTCATTGTACCGGAATACCCCACAATTACTTCTGAATTACAAAAACAGACGTCAGTTATGGCATTAGCCTACATTTGACAATGAAAAAAAACTTTCTGTTTATGTTTACAAACAAACATTATGTTTTACATAACAGCTTGTGGATGGAACCTTCATTTGGCGTTCTTCTGACTGTTTTTATAATGTCAGCGAGTCATATGCTTGTCCATGATTATATATCACGGAAACTCTGTAACTGTTCATGTCATTTTCTGGGCCAAGAGATCCGGCTTGTACATTATCAACTTCTTCCTCACTCGTCTTATTCCCACAGTTCTGCAAGAGGCATGCCTGAGTACAGACTATCCCTTTTCTTTACACTGACATCAGAACAGTTTCAAGCCTTACTTTTGTTCGAGAGAAATTCTAATAATTTGCCTGGTACTATTAATGTTGTTTTAATTTACTTATATGTTACAATATGTCTTTCTGAAGGGCCAAGCACAGGAGATTGACATCTTTGGAGGACATATGGTGATGGAAGACCTATGTGGAATTGCTCTTTTAACATGCAAAACCCCTCCTGTGTCTGCATCCTCCTGAGAACTGGGTAGTTTCCTCGCTTTAGCTCTAGCCTCTTCTGTAACCTTGAAACACAAGTAACTCAGTGTAATAGACATGGTTTACTACCCAATTTTCTTGTCATGTTTGGTTCTTTCCACTGGCTAGTAGTGAAGTTGATATGTTTTATGTTACTGGTTACAAACGACATTAGCCTTCACCAGTGTTCGAGTTTTTGTCTTGGTATTAATTTGAATGAGATAAATTCTTGTACCTGCACCTCATATTCTTCCTAGCCTATTTGATTGACATTTGCTGCACAGCACACCGAAGCCCCTAATGCGTTCTGATTGCAGGCATTATCACTTGACAGAAAAGCTTTATTAATTTGAATGAGATAAATTCTTGTATCTGCACCTTATATTCTTCCTAGCCTATTTGATTGACATTTGCTGTACAGCACACCCAAGCCCCTAATGCGTTCTGATTGCAGGCATTATCACTTGACGGAAAAGCTTTTTAGAGGTTAGGAGGGGTTTTCGCTCTTCATCTCTTGTATGACACTATTCATCACTGATGCGTTCTGGTGGCCTTTGCATGTCATCAGTAGGTGCCGCCTTGTCTTCTAATTTTCTTCCTTGATGCTGCCTTGTATGATTGTTTTTCTAGGGTGTCCCAGTCGTCTTCTAAATAACACTAAAGGCTGGCACCAGAAATATTTCAGAACTTCCTTTAGGTTGAGTTTCCTTTATAAAGCAACATGGACCATGTGGCCAAATAAGGTGTTGTAATTCTTTAGAACCACTACTTGATTAATGGATATCTTTTCCTCCCTCTTAATTGACATTGTCAGATGTCTTAAGATTTCTCTTGAGGCACCGGACAGGTTCCTCACCTGCCTTTATGTGTGAATGGAACCCCTTCCAGTATCTTCAGTCGTCCTTCTCAGTTACTGCAGACAATCCTCTACTGTAGCTCAGTAGTGAAGGAGTAGCAATAGACTGATATAGAAATTTTTATGCTATTGTCTGTTCCATTGTATGAAGTTCAATATCATCATTGCCCAATGTAGACGTTAATTTTACAAATTTACCAGTCATTTTAGTCTTTTTCAGCCTTATGGGGTCAGTGAGGAGAGCGCAGCATGTGTAGTCTTAAACAGAAGCCTTTAGGGCTATTGTTTTGCAGACTGTTTCAAATTTATCTTCCTTCGTAGGCCGTGGAATTTTGCTGTTGCTGTAATGCACTACAGCAGCAATCAGCTTGTAAGGTACACACAGGTTTCTGGAGAAAATGATCTGACCTTCTCATTTGATAAATCATGCAGGCAGAAATGTGGTTACAGGAGGTTCGTCAAGCATGCGACCAAGACCTAGCTTCAGGTGACGAGTGACACATAAGCATGTGACTGTGATGGCACTCTGTGATTGGTTGCCAAACCAGGCAGCTAAATCTGGGTTTTGCAGTGCGGCTTGGAGCTTACATGGCTTCCCCCTCGAAAGAGACAAAGAAAAGGAATGTACAATTGGCAGGTGCCTATTACCATACTGTGGATTTTATAGTGATATAAAGCATATTAAAAGTCAGTATTTCCAGTTGAATGTATGGCTACCCCTCATCCTTACGAGGCTGAAAGTGATTGGGATGCTGATATGGTATTCGGCCTCAAAGGAATGCAGTGTGTTACAAATGACATATTGAATGTGCAACTGTCCCGCATCCTTAATAGGATGATGCTGTTTGGAATGAGTGCGGTACTAGGTCACAAAAAAATGCAAAACAGAATGTGAATGACATGTACGGGTATGCTGTGATAATATATAGTACAAACGTTCCACATCCGTCTAGGTAACTTTCAGAATGTTGATAAGCTACTAAATTTCAAATTAAAAATGAAATTTTCTCAACAACGACAGTATAAAGGGACATTATAATATATACACACAGACACAAAACTGTTCCACATCCTTACTTGGTGTTTAGCTTTCCAGGATACCAATAAGCTTCTGGGTTGGCATTTATGTGAGACAAGCTCTGTTTAAAGGTCGAGTTTATATGGCAGATGACTCTGAGAGGATGATGGTGGGCTTTGGTCATCTTGTGAGTGGGTGAATTGTAGCCTGTCATTGGTGACCCAGTCCTCGTGTCCTATATCTTCATATTTACATTTATGGACAGGGTAAAGTCCTCTATTTAAGGAAGTTAGAGGAGATTTGCGGAAATCATTCTGAAGGAAAATGAGTTGGCAAATGCTCAGATGACTTGGGGCATAGTTTTCGTTCTGTTGCATCGTTAATGGTTTCCAGTGATTTTTTGAGTCTTGAGATTTCTTTGACTGTTTAGGTAGCATCGTTGGCAGGGGAGAATTTGCCTGGGACACAGATGGTTTCGCTGAATACCATTTCTGCAGATGTCCTGATCACATCTTCAGGGTTAGTGCATAGGCTGAGGAGGATCATGGGTAGTTACCACTTCCAGTTGGACCCACTGCACATTGCGATGAGTTCAGCATTGAAAGAATGGTTGGGTATTTCTGCCTTGCCATTTGTGGTGAGGTTATAGGCAGTAGTGTCACAAATTTAACTGTTGTACTTCTGGGGTGGGGGTGGCGTGTGCTGGTACCACGATGAGGAGGGGGTGGCATGTGCTGGTATCACAGGTTTGTCCTGTGGTGCCAAAGGGGATGTCTTCCCACCTTAGGTTTGTTTTAAAGGTGCGATAGTCTCTTGTTTTGGTGTGTCTGATTTGGGTATCATTGACACTGTGAGTGACTGTGAGCAGTTTTACATGAAAGTGCAACAGAGCCAGGCTAACCGATTTTTTTTTTTTTTTGGCAACAGTCATTAACAAAAGAAAAGTTGGGTGGAGCACATACTGTCTACATATGTTGGTGTAATTATTTATTAGGAGGGACAGAACTCAGAGCCTCATGGCTGTTGCTTCCTCTTGAGAAGCAAGGGAGAAGTGGCTAAGCGATTTTGAATTTTTTTTTACATTTGTGCAAAATGGTGGTTAGTGGTGGATTGTTATTCCTAACCCAGGTTCGAACCCTAGCTTGGGGGAAGTGTTTCTTCTATACATTCAATCCCGAATTCGAACTTGCTATCAATAAATGCCAGCATTCGGATTTTCAGCTTACAGTGGAAAAATTGCCCACAGCGCTTCAGCGTAATTATCCTAACATGCAAAACCAAACATGACCGAAATTGTTACATTTATGGCGAGGTATGTCACTCCCGCAATTGCCCTATTTATTAGAAGTTCTGGAGGCAATCAAATGAGTAAAGTTAATGCTTGTAAATTAATGAGTAAAGTTAATGCTTATACATTACTGAATGAGGTATTTAAGTCACGGAATGTAGTTTATAACTTTTCTTTGACGACGTTTCCTAGGAAACAATTATCGCAGTTAAAACAGAAGATGCCCTGATAATTTCCCTGCAGGGAGATAGAAAAGGCCACTAAGGTTTTTATTGTTT
>JANJGK010007800.1:0-29458 GCA_039081455.1 Macrobrachium rosenbergii
GGATTCAAATCGTATTTCCGAAAATGATTCTTGGTGTCGTTCCTTTCGAGTGATTTCCTCCAGGAGCCGATTTGCACTTCGCATGGGGAGAGAGAGAGAGAAGGAATGAAATTTTTCCTTGTCTGCTTAAGATATAATTTTTGAAAGAGAGAAAAAAC
Source organism: Macrobrachium rosenbergii (assembly GCA_039081455.1). Classification (NCBI taxonomy): domain Eukaryota; kingdom Metazoa; phylum Arthropoda; class Malacostraca; order Decapoda; family Palaemonidae; genus Macrobrachium; species Macrobrachium rosenbergii. Next base: position 159 of record JANJGK010007800.1, read on the forward strand.
TTTCTCCTTGTCTGCATAAGATTCAGTTTTTAGTGAATGGTATTGCTCACAAAGCGACAGAAAATAACTGGAAGTTTTTCAGAGGGAAAATACCTTTTGAGTAGTGCCTCTGCTGGGCGTTAATTCTCAGTTGACATCGACATAATAAAATTCTATTGTCCTTTGTAATTAGTATTGCTGTTCATGTTGTCAGAAGAGGGGAACTCAACCTCACGAAATGGCATAAAAGTGTGGGAGTTTTCCAGAGGGTAAATAAAGGGCCTACTGCCTTTTGGGTAATGTCTATGTTGGACGTTTGTTTACAAGTTACATCAATACAATAGTATTGATTTTATGAGTATTCATGTTAATTTCGTTTGAAAAGGGGCACTAAAACTTCGCAGTGTCACACAGAAAACTGGAAGTTTTTCAGGGGGCAAATTAACTGACCTAATTTGTGTTAAAGACGAGTGACCTGAACCATTCCATAAAGGAAACCGAATGGAATAATTGGCAGACCCATTCCCTCCGACCACAATGAGAGGGAGGAGGTGTACTGTACACACACAGCAGGTTCTGACGTGAGATTTGTCTAAGCATCGGATTCCCTTCGGCCACAAAGGACCGACAAAAGATGAATCAGGGTTGATGGGACGTGTTGTCAACACCATAATGGCCGTCGCTGTGTCAGCTCGATTGCAGAATGCCCCTCCAATTTTCCTCTAATATTATTATTGCTTCTGCTGGTGTGCGGTGGATTTCGAGTCTACGGCTATGTCCACTTATCACACACATGTTGCAAACATGTTTATTACGTCGACAACTTGTTCTCATTGCACACGTTACAAACATGTTGACTGCAAATCGACAACTTGCTGTTATTGCAAACATGTCACAAACATGTTGACTGCAAGCCAGTGGCTTGTTCTTATTACACACACACATATTACAAATATGTTGAATACAAGTCGACTACTTGGCCTATTTTACCCATGTAACAAACATGTTTGGTACAAGTTGATAACTTGTTTTTATTGTATTGCACACGTCACAAACTTGTTGACTACAAGTCGACAGCATGTTGATCGTCCAAACTGGCGCTTCATACGATTATCCAGTACTTGCCGAAGATTCACTCTCCACTTCCGGTCATTGATTTGTTTCCAACCTGTTTGTGATTGCAACCGGAATGTGATATTCAGTGTGGTCACCCATCCGAGTACTAATCGGACCCAGTGTCACTAAGAGAACAAAGCTGATGGTGTGAAGCAAATGCCAGTGAGACGTCTGGAATGTGGAGTGAATCTGCCTGTGCAATTGAAGGCCTCAGTTCATGACTTGATTACTGTAAGTGGACCTCTCCATGTTCTCTTGTCTTTGGTAAATCAAGAGGAAATTGTCAGAGAGAGTGTTGCAGATAGGTTATCCGTGTTGGTTACATTATATTCTTAACCCCCGCCCCGCCCCCGCCTCTCCGCCCCTCCCTCTCTCTCTCTTTCTCATTTCTATGACTGAACTGTGACAAGCTCTTTGAACACTTTAGTGGTAGGTTCTCTCTCTCTCTCTCTCTCTCTCTCTCTCTCTCTCTCTCTCTCTCTCTCTCTCTCTCTCTCTTCACTTTTGTAATGTTTTATCGTTGTAATTTCCTTTTTAGAAAGTTAGAAAGGAACTGGTTCATCATTTCTAGCAGTTTAATCGCCAGTGCTGAAATTTTATGTAATCTCTTTTAAACAGGCTGATAAGTCTTGAATGAATTTAAGAGTCACGGAAGGAAAAAGGTGAATATTGTCCAGAGAATTAAATGAATCAAGCTGAATCTCCTGAGCACATTTCTGGGACGCTTTGTGACCCATTGCCGTTCTCAAGGGACAGCCAAGTCTGTTGTCAGTTCAGGAAAGTCTTGTCCAAGTTTTAAGGAAAATTGAAGTTTTTCTCTTTTATTTAACCCTTTTACAGGTATCACTGTTAAGAAGCGTTTTGTTCTACAGGGCTGAATGCTAAAATTGCATTAAATGTAATGTTTTTATTGATTCTAACTTTCTAATATTAAACGTTTCCTGTTCAGTTACGTTTTTAAACAGAACGTTTCTCATTATGGCTATTCTATTGTTACCAAAGTCATCACCATCCCGCAATGGGGTAGTTCCGTCAGTGCACCTCACGCGGTGCACTGTAGGCATTACTCAAGAAGGTTCTTTGCAGCATCTCTTCTTTAGGCCCATAGCTACAACCCCTTTCATTTCTTTTGCTGTATCTCCGTTCATATTCTTTTTATTGCATCTTGCTTTCCTTAACTCTCTCCTAACAATTGTTACTTAACCTTTCAAACCTTTCTCTTCGTCTCAGTTTCCTTTCCAGCGCTGAATGACCTCATCATAGGTGCCTCCCAGCGCTTGGCCTTTGGCCTCAATTTCATATTCCATTCCAAAGTCTTTACCGTATATTTATTTACCCATTATTGATGGTAAATTAAGATGGAAGGTAATAGGCGCTTGGTACCTACACCTCGATAATTACTAGAAAATAATAAAATGATTACAAAAATAAATTTATTAACATTAATTGACAAATACTAAGAAGAATGAAAAATGAATTTAAATATTTATATATAGAAACTGAAAATTAAGTGAAAATAACAAAATGCAATGGACGACCAAGATGGCTTAATCATGTGCATAATAACAATAAGGATTGAAAATAGGTAACATGGTTCCAGATCAGCGAGAATGGTTGCTTTAGTACACCAATCAGCAATGCAACTCTTGATTATGGCTACGTTGACACAAAAGGAAGAACCGGATTCGAGTGTCTAATAACAAAGTCTTCAATGCATCAGTAAAAAATCCAGGCTAGAAGTCACATGCCCCATGCACGGTCCTGCCACATCAAACATAGCCATAGCCTGGGTCGCTATTGTAGGTTCTGTCTCATAGGCCAGTTCACTGCCATGTGCCAAGTATCATAGGCCAATCACTGCCGCAGATTAGGTATCATATGTCAATCATTGCCGCAGATTAGGTGTCATGTGAAAGGTTGTGTAGTTCCTAAGGTAGTCGCTTATGACTTTATACAATAAACCCAGGTAAACAACCTAAACCAAGGATTCCTGAATGACATCCACAACCAGCGCCATCTATTGGTAAGATGTTTGCTAAAGATATCCATGCCATCCATTGCTTAGAATAACACTATGCCATCCATTGCTTAGAATAACACTATGCCATCCATTGCTTAGAATAACACTATCATTTTAGAATTCTAGTTTTAAGAGAAATAACACCACCTGACATTATCATTATGGAATGATGTGTTTTTTATTATTATTTGTGTTTTATTTTTACGCGCAGTTTAACGACATACACGGAGGGGGATGCAGGTATATTTGCCTAAGCGAAATTCACTATTCATTTATACACAATTGATCATTTACTCGTTTCATCACATTTAAGTTCAGTAATGGACTCTGTTATGAGACTGACCTGTTATCCACAAAGGCGTAATTTTAAAGGCTTTTCATTTTCTGTAGTAACATAACATAACACTAAAGGAGAGAGATATACCGACTCAAAAGACTACAAAAACCAAAGAATCTACAAAAAAGATAAAACCGTTTTTTTCAGAGCAAATACAAAACAGGTCTGGATTTTTGTAAAAGCCAGGAGAATAATTTTGTTATGTTAGACAATATATAGTGTAACTGAAAAAACACATCGTATCATATATAATACCATCATCATAGCCTTGGATTCTGTTATCCATTCAACGGTATAATATATCCCGTAGGTGGCAGTGCCGTCAGCGCACCTCGCGTGGTGTACTGTAGGCATTACTGGTTTTGCTGCTTCCCTTCGGTCCATAGATGCATTCCACTTTTTTTTAACCTTTTACTTTACCTCCATTACCCATTAGGGTAATATGATAAGGGGAAGAAGTGGTCTGGCGTGGACCATGGATTCGCCCAACAGACAGACAGAGAGAGAGAGAGAGAGAGAGAGAGAGGCGGGGGGACCTATATTCGAACTTCTATGAAATATTAAACTGCTATTTATTTCCAGACAAAAGTTCTTGAATAAAGTATAAAATAATTTTGAAAAAATTATAAATAAAGATATTTTTTTAATCTTTAGTTCCAGTAGACCTCAAAAGATGACGCCAGTTTGTCTTAGAAAAATCCCGAAGAAGATCCTTCAAAGGAGGCTCATCTACAATCTTGACATATGCTGTTATGCTGCCCCTGTCCTCCACCCAGCCTGTCTGGCTATTAATTTTGTTGTCAATAACAAGCGCCTCTTACTGTATGTATATATATATATATATATATATATATATATATATATATATATATATATATATATATATATATATATATATATAATATTATATGCTTTATACTGGCATTCAGTATTAATTGAAGAAGTTTTTCATCCAATATTTTACGTTGAAAATAATCACATCAAGGTCTAGAGAATACAAGGTCTTCTCACGGCTGACCCAAAATTGGGATCTAATGCGCATTTAGAGACTGTGACGTCACGCGGTCTACTCACGGCCCTTGGTGATCTCTGACTGATCAGCCCGTTTACAAACAACAGTGTAAGCCTTGCTTCCACATATTTGATAGTGATATTGTCCGTAATAGCGGCCTTATATTTTTCTCTTTCTTGCTGCAATTGAGACAGTTTAGGCGGCATGAGCCAAATCTTGTGCAGTAAACGGGTACTTTGAAAATAGGAAAAAATAATAATCTAATTCTTCATAGATTTCGTATGGACGGTAAGTGTAGTGTCGCAAAAAGATGGAGTTATGATAAAGGCACAGACGCATGATATGAACCTAGATCAAAAGTGCAATGTGTAAAGGTCAGACCTTAGAAACAGCTTATTCATTATAATTTCGACACCGATATAACTAAAATTCTCCTATTTGAGTTCATCACCAAGATAGCGAGAGCTGGATTTCCTATAGTTGATATGGTTAATGACTTGGGGCAACAAATATAAGGTTATGGAATTCAATAGGCAATGGCGTAACTAATCCAACATTGTTAATCCTGCGGATCATTGCAGGGAAATATATGTATTTGCCGATGCTCCTCACTTGATAAAACTCATCAGAAACACTTCACTTTCTTATACCATGAATCTGGGTTATCGGACTGTAGGACTGCTCACATTGAGTCAGGGAACTAATTAAGAAAAGTAAGAGTGATCTAATGACAACTCATAAACTATTTGGAAAGCATTTAAGTGTTACAGGTATGGAGGGTACGACAGTGAAATTAGCGTTACAGTTACTCTGCCACTCACAAAAATCTCAAACACTTCGGAGAAAAAGGTCTGATTGTGGATAGGCACTGGGAGAGTGCAAGCCAGTTCATTTGCCTTGTTGATGAATGGTTTGACTTATTCAGTTCTGGAGCGCCTTTCGATAGAAAGTCTTCACGGAATGCTTACGGGCTAATTTTAGAAACCAAAACAAAACGTCGCAAGAGATGATACGCCTATCCAGGACAATGAAAAGTCTGGGAGGAAAAGGACTTTACCCTTTCCAGAAAGGCCTTGTGATATCTTGCACATCTCTAACGAGCTTTCTATCTAGGGATGTCAGGTGAAATTTTGCAATATCATACATCTTGACTCATAGGCTGAATCGAGATGGACTGCAACACTTTTTTGGCTGTATACGGCTAATGGGTGCATGCCATCGGCACCCATCACCTGTTGAATTTAAGCACCGAGTTAGAGCCCATCTCCTGGGAAAAGAGAGAACTCTACGAGGGGCAAAATACAATGTTGAAAATTGTATTAGCGATAATATGACCGAGGTCTCTTTTTCCGACTTGATTGCTAAAGAAAGCACTTCTTACGAGGCTGAAGAAACATCTCTTCAGAAAGCGTTAAGCTTATCTGCAATACTCGTATTGTTTCGTTTGCCAATGGAGGAATTGCAGGATGACAATGAAGACAAAACTGTTGAAGAAGAAACGTTAGAAGATGCCACTGAAGAAGGAGGCATGCAATATGTGGGTGGTTTCGTAGCCCGTAAGTTTCCCCGAGTATGACTTTCTAGGAAGTAAAGAACCGAAGGAGATGGCACAAGGATCGGCACTATAAGTAGAACAAATGAGAAGCTACTGCAATGAAACCTCGACCCGAATTTTTGGAACATTTAAAATCGATGGAAAAGATATTTATTTGTTATCATTGCTAACATAACGAAAAAGTTGGTCACATAATTGTTAACCTCATGTATACATGTACTCGTATATGTGTATTTGAGTGTGAGTTGTATATTATAGTGAAAAATGTTTTTTTTTCGGTTTTTAAATTCTAGTTGTAATTATTTGGATGAATATACGTATAGAAATGAATATGGGCAACACGTGTTTTATTTTCCTAAAAGAATGAATCATAAAATTTAATATTAAAAAGAGTCAACGAGGAAACAGGAGAAAAGTTTTCCATTTGTACAGAGCTTGGGCAGAGGAGAAAGCAAGTAGACCGCGTGACGTCACGTTTCTTAACTCTCATCTCCTTACCCCCGTTAATCCTGCGCGTGAGAAGACCTTGTATTTTCTAGACCTTGAATCACATGGTCAGTAATGTAATCTTTTAATTGAGAGAGAGAGAGAGAGAGAGAGAGAGAGAGAGAGAGAGAGAGAGAGAGAGAGAGAGAGAGAGAGAGAGAGAATCACTACTGTCAGCTAACCAAACACGAACAGAGTATTCAGTATAGGCATAATTGATTTTCAGGAAGCGGCCTATATAAATCATTTACCCCTCTGAGATCGATCTTGGGGTCTCATGCTGGTGAGGGTAGGTTGATAACTACTGGACCAGCGGTATTCAAATTGTTTAGTTTCGTAATGAGAGAAGTTGAAAAGCCGTTAAATATATACAGTATAGTAATTACCAGATAATAATGTTTGTAATGTATAATATAAAAATAATGATCTTTGTTATTTAGTCCATGTGTATAAATATATAAAATCGTTTTACGTTAATTAGTCTTTCTGCTAATAACAAGGCTAAAGTGTATAATAGGCATTTAAACAGTTAACTACTAACGGAGGGCTGACGGAGAATTTGAGGGGCGGGGCGTAGGCCAGAGTTATCGCCCTCCCTTCCAGGCTAGTTTTGTTTCGTGTGTGGGTTTACCCCTGGTCCTCTATTTAGTGTCAGGATAATTTCGGAAACAGGACACAGACGTAGGTCCGATTTAGCGGTTTGTTTATGCTTTCCAGTGGGTCCTGATGCTTTCCAAACGTCAGTGTTTGTTTCAGTGACATCCGAAGGCTGTGATTGTGTTCCGTGTTGACTGCAAAGTGATTGAAAATTTAGTGGTTTTTAATTTGGCGTCATCTACGACGTTCCTTAGGACCTGGAAGAAGGTAAGGGTTTCATTCCATACATTCCAGCGTCTGTATTTTCCAGATTTTAACAAAACGTCTTTTTTAGAACGATAAATTTTTATAGGACTTGGTATTAGTATCGTGGCTTCCCGTTGGTCGTAGCCTAAGCTTAAACCTTTCTTAGGCCAGACTAGGACTTTGTTTTATTTACATCCAAGTCCTGTAGTTTTCCAGATATTAGGAGGACTGAATTGAAAAACGTGACTGAACATATCGCCATTTTAAACTCTGATTTGAATTAACACTATCTTTGGAGCTAAATTTGTTTGAATTACGACGTTAAATGCTCGTAGGTACTTTTGGAAGTGTTTACCCGTTGGTTCATAGCCTAGGAGAATACTAATTATTAGGCTAAACCGGTTCGCTGTTTTATTGATATTAAGTCGTATAGTTTCTCAGGAGTGGTTAGAAAGGTCTAAAGTGAAAGACGTGAATCGCCATGTTAAACGCAAACAAATTTGAGATTGTTTTTGTAGCTTAAGCCCCGTAACACCTCAGAAGCGTCCGCGTTACGAATTAGTTCCTCGCCTTGGCGTTATATGTTGGTGCTTAAGAATTTCCCCTAACTCTCTCCCTCTATTTTAACTTCATACAAAAGACTAAATACCGAAATTTGATATGTAAACTCTTGAATATGTCTGATATTAAGTCTCATCATTGTAAACTAACCTAAACATTATTTTTGTAGCTCAAACCCGTTTCATTCCATCTGTCCTCCCAACAAAGGAAGGTTTAGGTGGATGTGGCCCTCGATTTGAAGAAATCAGTGTTTCCGATATCGTTCGTTGGCTGACTAAGATTACAGTAGATGCAAAATATGTATTCAGTAATACATTTGAATGCTTATATATAGAAAGAGCATTCACACCTTCCTTCTTAGTGAGATCATAAAAATGCCGATTTAAATCGATAATATATCGGTGCAAGCATACGAATAAGGGGCTCATAACAAATGTCAAATGTAAGCGAACGATGAAATAGGGACTTTTTTTATATCTCATTGTGGGCAGATAAAAAGACATCCGGCTATGCGAGTATGAATGAAAGGTATTTCAATAATTTCTTGCATGTAAATTGTGTGTGTAAGTTAATATTCGAAATAGCATGCAATATGTTTTGTGTGTGAGGCTGTCTGGGGTGGGGGAGGTGAATGCAACAGTCGCTGCTCTATCCTATTGGCCGGAAGTGGAAGACGGGAAATATTTATTGCATGGCGTGATGTGATGGCAGTGAGATTCTGGTTCTCTTTCAGGAATATCTTGCATATTAATCTATATTATTTTTTCCTAGACCATACAAATAATTATATATAACAGCTTTTCGGTTCAGTTCCTGTCATCCTTAGAGTGTTGGCGACATGCATACGGCATAAAAGGCTAGCCGAGACACACAACTTTCTTTCATTGTTGGGCACTGCAACGATACTTAGAATGAATAAATAAAGGTTAAAGTAAAAAGGTAATTTTGACTGAAAGGAAATGAATGTGTGCATAAAGAAGAAGGCCAATAAGTAAAATAAAATATCTGGCGAATCAGTGGTCCATGCAGCATGCTTCATCTTCTAGCTCGAAACAATATTAAAAGGTTAAATTTTTAAGTTTACGGACGTAGATATTACTTTATCATAATACAGTCATGTTTATACGCATGCAACGGAACTGTGCATAGAATGAACTGAATGAGAAGAAAAGTGGGAAATGTTAACTAGGATCAACTTGTAATGTTTCGTCTCCTCAGAGTTTATATAATTTTTAGTTTTGCTTCTCTGATTTGGCTGTTAATCATATCACTTTCGTAATGTTAATTATCATCATTTAAATGCTGAATATGTCATTCACAGTTGTTAAATATTTAAATAACTAATGAAAATTGTTAAAGACAATTAAGAATTATGCTAAGGTTAATTGTTAGTTTTTAGGAATCAGTATTTGTATCCTTATTAAAACCATTTCCGTTTACCATTGTTAAGTTTATACCGGTGCTTAAGCTGTTATTATTATTTATTATTATTATTATTATTATTATTATTATTGATAGTAGTAGCAGTAAGAGTGTTATTATTATTACAGTTACTGTGTCCGTCGCCATTACCTCTGTTTACCATCCGAGCAATTGGCTTAGAAATATTTTAAAATATTCATGTTATTTATACGTGTCTTGAACTGCCATTAAATGCTTAAAGTTTCTCTCTCTCTCTCTCTCTCTCTCTCTCTCTCTCTCTCTCTCTCTCTCTCTCTTTCTCTGTCGGTTATATTTCAGTAAATATTAATGTCCACTGCCTAGCAGTGATTGACAATTTAAACAAATTTATAGCAGAACTCTAGACTCAACCTACAGTCTCTCTCTCTCTCTCTCTCTCTCTCTCTCTCTCTCTCTCTCTCATACATAATGCAGGGAAGTGTATGATAAAACGAATTGTGACGTATTCATAGCTTACACAATAATTCATGAGGAAGGAAAGTCTTCAGGGGAAATCTTTAGTCTCATGTATTTTCCGCGGTCTATCGTTCGAGTTTAAAGATGAGGTTGACGCCAATGGCAGAAGGAGGGTAGTAGGAGGGTAGGGGGGCGGGGAAGGAGTTTGTGAAGCTCTACTGTATTTACATTGGAAAGTGGGACTTTGATGATGATGGGACACGTGTCAGATTTCCTGAACAAACTCCCAGGAATGTTGTAACATTCGCAGACAGTCTCTTGAGTGTTCGATGCCCGGGGGAGGGCGGAGGGATGTAGCCTACTGGCCTAATGGAAATGGAGAAAAGAGAATGACAGAATGGAGAGTGGGAAGGTACATAGTGAGGAGCATAGGCCTAGAGGAAATGGAAAGAGATTGATAGAGGAATGGATGGTAGGACAAAGTTGAATAACGGGGAAAGGAAATTAAGCCATGTAATTTCAAGTGTTGCTTTTGAAACACTATCGTTTTTCCCCAAATATAGGTAATACGTATTCATTAATATTCCTCGCTTTTATTACGTAGGGAGTGAGAGAATACTCAGGTTATATTCATGGAATGAATATTCTGTGAATATTCGACTGAACATTCACTGAATATTCACGCCGTTCATAATTTCTGGTCCGTTAAACTTGCATGGAACAAATAATTCCCTTTTAGACTCCATAATAAAAGTGTTTCAGTTCAAGTTATTGGATAAAATTCAGCGTCATTCTGTTTTCTGTTATTTAGATTAACCAAATATAAAACTCATTCCGTTTTTAAGCAATGGTTTATCAAATTTTATTTTTAATGATTTTTGTATATTCAGTGGAAGTCTCCGTTTATCACTTATAAAAAGTAGCTGATTTTTTTTGTTTTTCGTTTAATAAAAAGAAAAAAAATTTACAGTAATTTTATATATTCATATTTATTAGTAATTTTTAGAGCAATTTTATATATTCATATTTATTAGTATCTGGTGGGCATCCTCTGTTTAGGGTTGGAGTCACATGAAGTAACAAATATAAGTACCTCATCGAGGTAAAGTAAGGAATCCATCAGGACCCACTTAGAGCAGGTCAGCCACCCGAGGGATTATCGATGAATCATCCGTCTGCTGAGGTAGTGTGGGCCAAAGCACGTGGATTCACCCATGCTCAGACCACGCAAGTCAGTGATTCACTTCTGCATACAGAGTGAACTTGCAGTTGTTGGTGTCTTACTATACAAATTTTTTTCGAGAAAATGCCGAGTAACTGTTCTATATTTGGGTGTTTCAATACCAAAGCAAAAACCAAAGAGACTGGTGTGAGGTATTTTCGATTTCCGAAGGATGAAGTGTTCAGAGACAAGTGGCTACATGCATGTCGTCGTGCAGATCCAGTGAACCCTAAAAATGCAGTCATATGTTCAGTGCACTTTACTCTACAAGACTATGCAGAGGATTTGAAGTCACGACTTCTTGATACTGAATCGCCAAGGAATAAGAGGGCATTAAAAGAAAATGCTGTTCCATCTCTAAATCTTCCAAATGGTAAGTGTATTGTTTGCAGTAGCGCTCACTACTTCGTTATCAATAACATATTTGTAATATGCATGGGTTTATTATAGAAAGCATGTGTTGAGTATTTCAACACACATACATTATATATATATATATATATATATATATATATATATATATATATATATATATATATATATATATTTAATGATGTGTATGAGAAGCTTGAAAAATTGTTTTCTAATGAAACTATCATCATCACAGGTGTAGCTCCAGCAAAATCATCAGTTGCAAGAGACGGACGGGCCCATAAACGGAGTGAGAGGAAAGCTGTGAAAGAGCTCTGTGATATGAGTAAGGAAGGTATTGGTGAAATTGTGGCTGATAATGCAAGAGAGACAACTCAAGACGACTGTGTTGAAAATGATGTCGGTGAGTCATCTTCTCCTGTTGTTATAACAGTCATTCCAGTAGAGGTAACAAATGAATTGCAACGGCTGAAAAATGAAGTAAAACAACTAAGGGAAGAAAATGAATCATTGAGAACTGAAATTGCAGATTTGCGTGGAAATGTTGTGCAAATTATTAGGAATGTAGTCATAGCCAGAACTGAAAAAATCCTGAGCCCTTACTTTAGCAGAACTCAAATCAAAGCCATTATAACTCAGAAAAGAGTCAGTGAATGGAGTAGTGAGGACATTGCGGCTGCTTTAACGTTACGAAGTTTAAGTCCAAAGTGTTACAAGTACTTGAGAGTAAAAAAAGGATTTCCCTTGCCTTGTCCAAGCACACTGAAAAAGAGAGCACAAAATTTTGACTGTGAGCCTGGGATTTTAACTTCAGTAATGACATTATTAAGTGCAAAGGCTGACACATTTCATACTCTTGAAAAGCTTGCTGTCTTAAGTATAGACGAGATGAGTGTCAGTAAGGAATGGTGTTTTGACAAAGGAAAGGACACTCTTTACAAACCGCATGACAAAGTTACAGTTGTTATGTTAAGTGGCATTATTGGGCGTTGGAGGCAGCCAGTTTATTATGATTTTGATCAGTCTGATGTAGTAAAAATCCTGTTATCTGTGATAAAGAAAGTTGAGGCAATAGGGATTACAGTTGTTGCCATTGTGCACGATATGGGATCAAATAACCTCCGCATGTGGAAGGATCTTGGGATTGATCCTCTTCAAGATAAAATATCCTTCAAGAATCCAGCTGCTGATAGACAGATATATGTCTTTGCAGACGTTCCTCACCTTATAAAACTTATAAGGAATAATCTAATTGATTCAGGGTTTTATCTAAAGAATGGAGACTATGTTTCAGATGTAAGCATCCGTGAAATGCTCAGTGCCAGTACTTCAGACTATGGTTTAGCATATAAGGTCAGTGAGATGCATTTAAGAGTCAGTGGGCAACAAAGGCAACGAGTCAAGTATGCAGTGCAGTTGTTGTCAAAATCATGTGCAAGTGCTCTAAGATATCTCGGGGAGAAGGGATTACTGAAGTCAAACTGGAAGCCAACATCTGATTTTATATTGCTTGTCAATGACTGGTTCGATGTAATGAACTCCAATCATAAATATGGGGACACAAAAATGCGCAATGGTTTTGGAACATGCATGGAACAACAAAAAGAAATCCTGTATAAAGTTATTGATTGCATGCATACAATGAAAGTTAAATCTCAAAAGACAAGGTGCCTTTATAAATTTCAGAAAGGTGTCATACTTTCGTCAAAGTCGGCCATCGGTCTGTTCACTATGTTGAAAGACTCCTTCGAGATAGATTACCTCTTAACTCAGAGATTGAATCAGGATTGTTTAGAACATTTGTTTGGGTGTATCAGACAAATGAATGGCCCTTATGATCATCCAAACCCGCTGGACTTCAAATATAGACTTAGAAGTTTGTTGTTAGGCAAAGATATGGCTATCATTAGTGATAAAACTAATACTAACACAAAGTTGAATGATCATGATATGCTAACAAATGTGACTGGAAATGATGGTAATCTCCAGCAGTCAGATGACAGAAAACTTTCATTAGAGATCTGCTTAACAAGTATCCTATTCAGAGATCTTGAAGTTGAAACTGAGAAAGAGGATGTATATGGAACAAATACAAATATAGAAAAAGACGGTGCTGATATTGAGGAAACAGCTAGCACTGTAATAGAAGAGGAAGCACTGCGCTATATAGGAGGCTATATTGTGAAGAAATTTTGTGCCAAATACCCATATTTAGGCAGCAAGGTAACGAAAAGTACCACAGAAAAATCATGGACTGCATTAGTCAGCAGAGGTGAATTACATGTTCCTTCCGAAGAATTCCTTAAACAGTTGAGTGTTTTAAGAGAAGTGTTCAATGCAATACATGGGAAAGCTCTCTTGGAAGGAAAAGACTGTTTAAAGACACTTATACATGAACTAATGCAGACTGGAGTGAACATGCCTGAAGATGTGCTGGCCTTTTTTGCCAAAATATCAGTGTTTTTTAGAATACGACATCTGAACAGTGCAATAAGGATAAATAAAAGTCTAAAGAACCAGAGTGATAGGGGACAGGAAAGAAAGAAAATGAAACTTAATATGCAATGTAATGTAGTACAGAAATAGCTTCTACACACACACACACACACACACACACACATATATATATATATATATATATATATATATATATATATATATATATATATATACTATATATATATATATATATATATATATATATGTGTGTGTGTGTGTGTGTGTTACTTGGATTTTGCATTCCTGCCTTTACTACAAATGTAACTAGTTAGTATTTCAATGTTAAAGCACAGAAATATCCAATCGTTATAATAATTGTAAATGAGATTGTAAATATATGTAAAAAAATTACATAACTATTAATGAATAGTAATATTAAAGAATTCTGTAATAAATGAAACAACTACTACTCTGTTATTATTACCCTTAAGGGAAATATACCTTCACACATTTTGTAAAAAGCCTGCTAACCTATAGGAAAGGGTTGGTGTTTCATAATAAAAGGACACGAAAAAAGATAGAAAAAAAAAATAGAAAATTGTTAAGAATAAAAAAAAAGAAAAAAAAAATAGCCAAGAATCAAGAATAAATGTATTCTTAAAACACCTATCTGTGGCTCAGATGACGGGGAAGGGAAAGAAAGAAAGAGAAAGTGACCGCGTGAATGGCTGACCTGCTCTAAGTGGGTCCTGGAATCCATGTAAGCACTCGAGGAAACCTCGGAGAGGAATTTTCTGTAGGGATTGCGCTGGGTTGCAGTTATAAAAAGTAATATAATTACCTCATCGAGCTAAAGTAAGGAATATATGAAAGAACTCGAGGTAACTGTGAAGAGGCCATTTCTAAATGGATTCTGTCAGTATTGTGCCACTGTCTGCCAAGGCCACTGAAATCGCTAATGTCAGACCAGTTCATTCGAATTGCCAACCCTTTGCTCTAAGATTGAGAATGTATTGTGCTTGCACGGGCTCTTGCTTCCAAAAGACGCCCGTGAATATAATTTTGGGGACTAATTCAGCTGAAGAGTGGTATTACTGGACACAGGCGATACAATGAGTTAGTGAAAATTTTTAACCCTTTTATGTTTGATTGAGAATGTATTGTGCTTGCACGGGCTCTTGCTTCCAAAAGACGCCCGTGAATGTGATTTTGGGGACTTTGATTCAGCCGAAAGAAGCGGTATTACTGGACACAAGCGATACACTGAGTTAGTGAAAATTTTTAACCCTTTTATGTTCGATTGAGAATGTATTGTGCTTGCACGGGCTCTTGCTTCCAAAGCAGACCTTTGGCTCAAAATTTATATTCCATTCCATTCTCAGTGGACTAATATTTATTGACTTGACCAAATGTGTTTTGAATTCATTGGTTTTCTGGCAAGAAATGTTTATAGTCGATTGATGTTTCTGGGCAGAATTAATGGAAAATATCTGAATGAAAGTATATATGCATGTTTATGATAAGCCCATTTTGGAGCTTTGAGTTTTCTTAAGTTTCCAATTAATTATGTTTTGTTTGGCAACGAATTCTCATAGTCTTAAGTTTTTTGGTCATAATGGAAAATATCTAAATTTAAATATATACGCTTTAGATAGGCTTACTTTTGGAAAGTTTCTAGTTTTCTTAAATTTCCAGTTAATTTTTTTTTTTCTTTAACGCTGAAAACTCGAAAGTTCTCAATGAATTTATTTATTTATTTATTTATTTATTTATTTATTTGTTTGTTTGTTTATTTATTTATTTATTTATCTATTTATTTATTTATGTATTTTATAAGGAAGTTAACAAATACTGAAAGATAAATCTTACTCTTATATTATGATATAATGATAAATGTGGTTTTTATTAATATTTATTTCCATCTATTCCAGGTTACCTTGTGTTCTGGAGTTTCATTCAACTGTTGAAAGGTAAAGTAACAAGTTTATGATCTCTTGAGTTTGTGTTCAAATACACAGTCATATATATACATGAATGTATGTATGAATGTGTATGTATAATTTGTACTCTTTATATGTCTAGCCTTTAAATCTGGTCTCTCTCTCTCTCTCTCTCTCTCATCTCTCTCTCTCTCTCTCTCTCTCTCTCTCTCTCTCTCTCTCTCTCTCTCCCCTGCTTTTTATCGCAGAGCTTGTGATGAAATTCTCATGCCTACTTCTTGTTTGTTATGAACAATATGTATTAAGGTTTCATTTGTGGTATGATTCTCGGCTACCAGTCGAGAGAGAGGGCCGGGGTTCAAATCCACCGCTCACTGATGGCTAGGATCGCGCCGCTGCGCTGCAAAAATCCCGGCAGCCCCTCAACCGGGCGGTCCGAAAAAACCCGAGAGGTTCATGTAGGAGAATAGGTTACCAGTCCTCGGGCTGGGGAATTAAACAGTGGACCCACTGGCCCAGCGACACACTGGCCACGTGTCATAGGCATTGGGACCTGTCCCCCACTGACTGTCGGCCTAAGAAACAGGAGATCAGCGCCTACCCTATGAGCCTACAGAGGCCCAGGAGGGCTTATATACATATATATATATATATATATATATATATATTATATATATATATATATATATATATAATATATATATATAGTATATATATGTATATGAGTTACTATATACATCGTACTCTTTGGGCTGGTATGCTCCCATTCTCTCTACATGTGTAGATATTCACAACTTACTCTTCGTTTTCACATTACTCACTCTTCCTGTGCGTGTATATATACAGTATATATATATATATATATATATATATATATATATATATATATATATATATATATATATATATATATATATATATATATATATATATATATTGGACGGGAACTATTCGTCAGGATAAATGACGTAATGAATGGTAAAGCTCGATTATATTGTTGAATCTGGACAGTAAATTCAGCCTAGGCCCACGAAAAAGGCTTCTGTTGCCGAGTCTGAAGTTTTTAAGACCATTTTTTAACCACGAGAGACTGGTTGTTTGTGTTTGCTGACGCTTATTGTGACAAAGGAGACTTTCGTGACTTTGAAGCCGAACTTTTTCCATAAAAACAAAAGGCAATCGTTGTTGAAAGGATATATTGCAGCCGCGAATATTCAGCTTCGTGAACGAGCGAAAAAGCACATCCGAATTAGGCGCATGTTGGTGTGCAACGCCTAAATTAGGCGTATTCAGGTGAGATTGTTCCTTGAACAGAGTGGTATGACTTGTAAGATTCGTATACTGAACTGTTGCAGAATTATAATGCTTATGAACTGGAATCTTCATTGAGTATGCAGCCAAGATTGTTCTTTGAACAAACATATTTTTGCACCAGTGTTTACAAGTGGTGGGCCTGTTTTTTTTTTTTTTTTTTTAAGATTCGTATAATGAGCAGTTTGAGTTATAATGTTTTTGAACGGGAAACTTCATTGAGTGCGCAACGCATAAACTAGGCCTATGCAGATAAGATTGTTCCTGGAACAAAATGTATTTTTGTACTAGTTTTTACGAGTGGTAGGCCTATTGCCTGTAAGATTCGTATGATGAACAATCAGAATTAGGATGTTTCTGTACAGGAATCTTCGTTTAGTGGACCGCTACATGACGTCATTCGTAAGAAAGGAACCTCAAATTCGGTAAGAGCATTCCTACCAATACGGGAATGACTTGCTCTTAAATATGCATCGTTCTTTACATCCGTACAATAGTTAACAAGGTGACGATTACTTCAGGGAAACTAATACTGGTGTTTATCGTGAGTTTGGGCCTATGTTCTGTTTACAAGATCGACTTACTTACGCTTTCAAAAAATTGGAACCTTGTGCAGTTGAATAGGCTAATTGGGCTGATTATATTATTTTAATTAGAGTAATTATATTATTTTGATAATCTAGGTCTATCAGTCATACCATTTTTAGTTATTTACGCTGAACTGACATGTCAAGTCGGGACGAAGAGAGAAACATTAAGAAATGAGGAAAGAAATTGCAGAGTTAGAGACGGAGAAGAAACACGGAAAGATTCAAAAGTTCAGCGTAACTGAATTTACGTTTAGTTTCGTTCCGTTTCGTCGAGTTAAGTTTAGTTTTACGTCTTCGTTTTTGGACGAAGCAGCGATGCTCTTTTGTTTAAGAGAAGGAAGCTCCTTAACGGTTACTTTTCTTCATTAATTTTTAAATTTACTTTTCATTTCCAGTTACTTAGAACCTCTTGCAACTTCTCTCGAGTGACCCTTGCGATTGTAACGCCATTCTGTCCAGATCCATAGTGAACTGGTCAATCAGATTGTCATCAGTACTTCTAGACAATAATAATTGGCTCTTTATATGAAATCATTTACATTTGCGAAGCTATGGCCAACAGCTATACGTCTCTCTCTCTCTCTCTCTCTCTCTCTCTCTCTCTCTCTCTCTCTCTCTCTCTCTCTCTCTCTCTCTCTCTCTCTCTCTCTCTCCTCAGGAATTTTGAACGTATTTGCGAAGCCTTTAACTTGTACAACAACTGCTCTCTCTCTCTCTCTCTCTCTCTCTCTCTCTCTCTCTCGTCTCTCTCTCTCTCTCTCTCTCTCTCTCTCTCTCTCTCTCATGAGCTGTGCACTTGTCAAAGCAGTAATACCCTCATCATATATATATATATATATATATATATATATATATATATATATATATATATATATATATTATATATATATATATATATATATATATATATATATATATATATATATATATATATGTCGCACTTTGTGGGGGAGGATTGGACAACTAGGCCAATAGAGGCCCATATATATTACAGTTTTTGGGGTGTGGCAATTAGGCCTACTGTATAGAGGTCCATTTATATTGCAATTTGTTGAGGGGGGGCGGGGGTGTGCACACGTAGTCATATAGAGGCCTGATCATGCTTTCACTTTGCCTATGCATTGAACTCCATAACAACTTCAGTAATTGACTTTATACAAAATCCCTTTTGACCCCGGATTTATGCAAATTGCATCGACCCAAATCCAGCCGGGATTAACGAACATATAACTTAATGAATTACCCTTCACAGGGGGCGTTTTGTGTTCATCATTATTCATCAGTTGTTCATCACGAAAGCCAGTAGAAATGAAAATAAAAGTCTCGAATTTTTATTGCTTTTGCAACACCTCCAATTTCTGTGGATGTCCCTGGACTGAAGGGAACGACAGTTTATCTGTGAATATTGATTGTATTTTGTCATGATTATGATTATGATTGTCATTATTTCTCATAATTTTGGCATTCTGATTATGATCATCAGGGTAACTGAGCATTGACGTTTTAATGATAAAATATTCACTGTATTCTATCATAATTATAATAATTATTATGATTATCAGTATGATTAATGAGCAGTTATGGATATCAGTTATTCACTCTAATTTTAGGAAAGCCTTTCACGAATAATCAGACCACTGAAACGACATCGTTCGTGGGGCGTGATGTCTTCTTTAAAAACGGATTTTGTCGTCGCGATGTCAAAGGTCAAGATGACCTTTCAGGTGAGGTCAGGTGACCTTAAGAGTTGCCCCTACAGGCACCTGTCACTTCCAGAGAGAAGGAGAGAAAGAACATTGCTCTCTCTCTCTCTCTCTCTCTCTCTCTCTCTCTCTCTCTCTCTCTCTCTCTCTCTCTCTCAGCGCAAAGAAAACGCCGAGTGTGAAAGAGAGAGAGAGAGAGAGAGAGAGAGAGAGAGAGAGAGAGAGAGAGAGAGAGAGAGAGAGAGAGAGAGAGAGAGAGAAGATGCTCTGGAGAGGTGAAAGAAAGAACTGTTCCATAATATTTGCATTTCTCCTCTCGCCCCCTCGCTCGCTGTTCATTTTTCCTCCTGGTTCCTTTTTTATCATCTCCCTCCTCCTCCTTCTATTCTGGTTGTTCCCTTTCAGTGGAAACACTAGAAAGCGCTTTTTCTAAGAAGTGGGTTTGAAAGAGCATTTTTCTGCGAAGGATAAATGTCTGAAAACAGTCATTATAAAGTTTGTAAAGGGTATGGCTTTGTATTTTATTTCTTAAATGATGATTCATTTTGTACTCAAATTGGCAATTTTCTCGTATTGCAGGTATATAGGTGGGCATTCGAAGTCTATTCTGACTGCAAGGAGAGGTATAGCCTTGTTGATCTTGGTTGACTATTATTTAGTGTTTTTATATATGCATTTTTTTTTACTTAGATTTTATATTTTTTATCTTTTATTCAATTTTTCATTTATTTATTTCTTTGCTTATTTATATATTTATTATTTATTAAATTCTACATCTGGCACGAAATTAAGTATAGACATTTACTGGGAATTTTGAATGAGTGAATGGCCGCCCAGTGCAAGCACCTTTGAGAAAGGCAGACAGGCTGTGGCTGTGGTCTGCTTTATAGAGTCTTTAAACGATGGTGAGTCTCCCAGTGAGTGATGCCCTTTCATATCTGTCTGGTCTGGCCTTCTGCCTGTCTGTCTGTCTGTCTGTGTCTGTCTGTTATCGTCACAAGACGGAATGCAGGACAGTTTGCAAGCTATTTAACAAGAGACATGAATATTATGATTCTCACCTAAAGTGGAAAGTGTTTTTTAAACTTTTCATCCATATTCTGAGGGTGTGTCTACATCTGCAGTAAAACATGTTATACACGCATGTCGGCAACTTGTTGCAAATACATCACAAACAGGTTGTATGCAAGTCAGCGATTTATTGGTAGTCCTAACCAGTGTTTCATACGATTATCCAGTATTTGCCAAAGATTCGGTCTTCACTTAGATCGTTGACATGTTTTAAACATGTCTCTTATATGTATGTGAGAACTTACCGACGTGTGTTTATAACATTTTATAACATATCTTACTGTAGTTTGGACGCATCCCAACACGTTAGACCGATATCTTGTTCAAGAATATATACATTACTGAAAACAGAAGGAAATGGCCCTGTTGTTTTGAATATCGAGCACTGGTTAGGACTACCAATTAGTCGTCAACTTGTATTTCACTTGTGTGTGATTTGTTGGCGATAAGTTTGCAACGTGTTTATGATAAATTTAGAGTTTTGTATGGATGTGCTAGCGTTTGTGTTTATATTTTATAGTCTATGAAAACAGAGAGAGAGAGAGAGAGAGAGAGAGAGAGAGAGAGAGAGAGAGAGAGAGAGAGAGAGAGAGAGAGAGAGAGAGAGAGAATACAAACAAAAGTCTTCGTCCTCAATTCGTATTTCCAGCCGTTCTCCAGCTTCAGATATTTCACGTGGAAACATTGGCATTGCACCTCTTAATGGTTATACACAAAGAGCAACAACCCTTTTAAAAATCTGAGGGGAAGAAACACTAATGGATGTTAATGAGGGGTCTTATGGCAGGCAATCAGGGCCATCACTCTCTCTAGTGAGCCCTCGTGAACATTCGAGCATCGCTGCATAAATGAGAGAATTGTGATAACAACATGTAGAGCAACAGAAGGGAAATGTACAGATGCATGAAAAATGTAAGAAGGCTTTGAAGCCATGTAAATGTTATGTATGTAATGTTTGTGTGGAACCTTCATTGGAGTAAATTAGATAATGCTGCGAATTAATTCTCGCGATCTAGGTAGCCTGTCAAGGAATTTATTCTGAGATAGAGATAACTAGACAAGAATTTTAGGAGAGAGAGAGAGAGAGAGAGAGAGAGAGAGAGAGAGCACATTTGTACAGAATGATCTTAAGATCTCCCAACCTCTCTCTATCCTCAACTATCTCCCCCTACTCCCCCCTACCCTTCCCCCTACCTAGTCCCCCCTACCCCCCGCTCTCCAAAGTTCCTCCCTTCCCCACAAATCCCGTTTTGGCTTTGAAACTTACCCGAGAAAGAATATCGATTTAAATTGAAGGAAACTTCCCTCTCCCTGAGAGGCCTCGTGACGTCATAATATCACCCAGTGGACATAAACGGTTCTAAGCCAAGTCAGTGAATGGCAGGAGAATGCTTATCTTAATGAGAGAGAGAGAGAGAGAGAGAGAGAGAGAGAGAGAGAGAGAGAGAGAGAGAGAGAGAGAGAGAGAGAGAATTTGAGGATATGAAATGTATCATAGCCTTTTTAGTTTTCTGTAAAAGAAAACTATTGAGATGGCTTTGTCTGTCCATCCACACTTTTTTCTGCCCGCACTTTTTCTGCCGTCCTCAGATCTTAAAAACTACTGAGGAGGCTAGAGGGCTGCAAATTGATTTGATGATCATCCACACTCCAATCATCAAATATACCAAATTGCAGCCCTCTAGCCTCAGTAGTTTTTATTTTGTTTAAGTTAAAGTTAGCCATAATCGTGTCTCTGGCAACGGTATAGGCCAGGCCACCACCGGGCCGTGGTTAAAGTTTCATGGGCCGCGGCTCACACAGCATTGTACCGACACCACCGAAAGATACATCTATTTTCGGTGGCCTCGATCCTGATGTGAACCAGAAATTTATGTATATATTATATACCAGCTTATCAATTCGGGCCTTTTCTTTTTCTACATTAGATTCAGTTGCGACTCCAAATAGTTGATTTAGTGCTGTTCCTATAAAAGGTAAGAGGGATCTTTTGGAACTTGTATTCAAGACATTTCCTATGTCATTATCTAATCTTTTCAACAATGGTAAGGCACTGTTATTATCACTCTTCTGTATTATGGATTTGAGTTCTTTTTGAACATATCTCAAAGTCATTTCCCTGATAAGCACTGAGGATATATCAATACTTACAATTCCTAAATCCTTTATTAATTTCACAGATCCCTTTTTCTCTAGTAGTGCACCCTTTCGGATAACCACTTCGGATGACACGAAAAGTAGAATTATGCTTATCAAGATGAGCCGCATGTTTGTATCTGTAAGAATAAGCCTTATCAGATATTCTATATACATGAGGTATTTTAATTTCTACAATTACATTTTACATATGATATTTCAGTTCAACACTTTACATAAATTTATCTTTTTCTTAACTCATATCTTTTGTTTATTTGTTCTTCCTTATTTTCCTTCAATAATACTTCTAACTTTTTAGTGGACCAAGCGTCTGCTTTTATTGCCTTCACATGATTCCAATGAACTAACCTTTCCTTTAGATCATTCTCATTAATAATTCTAAGCTTATTTAATTTTAACACTTCTAATACTCTATAAGGACCATGCAATTTAGGAGAAACCTTTACATTAGGACCTTCTGGAATATGATTCTGAACATATACCTGAGCACCTACTATAATGTATGGTTTTAGTCGTATTTTTCCTCATAGTACCTTGCGTGAATTTGATGGTGTTCATTAAGTCTAGTCCTCGTTTGTTTGATCATTTCATAAGTACGTCTAGTTTTCCATGCAATATAGTCATCATAATTATAAGTATGTCGGGGTGGTGTTGCAATCATCTAGAAAGGTATTAGGTAGTCTCTTTTGATACCCATATAATAAGTAGTGTGGTGATTCTCCTAGTTTCTCATTTACAGTATTGTTTATCATAAACTGTACGTCTTCCAAAGCTAAATCCCAGTCTTCTGTATTAGGTTTAACTAAAGATTTCAGGATATCCTTTATTTTACGATTTGTTCTTTCTACTGCTTCATTTGAACTTGGTTTATATGCTGTTATTTGAGATTTATTTATCTCGTAAAATTCACATAGTTTTCTTAAAAGCTCACTAGTAAATTCAGCTGCGATATCAGAAAGGACTTGTGGACATGAGTGTCTCGTGATAATTCTAGATTTAAGAGTTTCTTCTACTGTAATTGAATCTCTGTTTCTTACTGGTACAATCTCTACATATCTTGTTAGATAGTCTAGAAAGACTAGTATTTGTTTATTCCCTCTAACAGTGGTAGGGAATGGACCTAAAACGTCCATTGACACAAATTGGAACGGGTGGAGTTCCGATGGATATTTTTCAAGTGGAGCCTTTGGATTTACGTTACCCTTATTTTTATTACAAACTACACAATTTTGTACAAAGTTCTTGGCATCTTCACTACAATGTGGCCAAAAATAATTTCTGCTTATGATTCTACTTGTCTTTTTAATTCCTGGATGTCCTGCTAACTTGTATGAGTGGGTTAGTTCTAAAACCTCTCTGAGTAGTGTTTTTGGGATGTATAGACGAGAATAACCATTCTTCTCTGTTGGTCTTTTATACAATAACCCATTAATTAATACAAAATCAGGTTTTGAAGATTCATCTGTCATTAACCGTCCTATTATCTGTCTGATTTCTGTATCATTTCCTTGTTGTATTTATACTCATTCTAAGTTTAAGTCTACTACTTGACAGCTAAAACAAAAAGTATAAGTGGTAATGCATTTTTCTGTTTCTTCTTGGGATCTGGATAATGCATCTGCTAGTGTATTAAATTTCCCTGGGATATATCTGAATTCTGGAGCAGATTCTAACACACTAAAGAACCATCTATTGAACTTCTTGTTATTTGTAAAAGTTCTCTTCTTAAACAAATCACAAATGGGTTTGTGACCAGTAAGTACATTGACTTTAAGCCCTAGAAGTATGTGCCTAAATTTCTTTAATCCCCAGTATAATGCTAAACATTCCCTTTCTGTAGTACTATAATTTCTCTCTGCTGCGTTTAGGACTCTACTGGCATAGACCACTGAGCTGGCCCGAAGTATTAGACTTATTTTACGTGGCTAAGAACCAATTGGATACTTAGCAACGGGACCTACAGCTTATTGTGGAATCCGAACCACATTATAGCGAGAAATTAATTTCTATCACCAGAAATAAATCCTCTAACTCTTCATCAGCCGGCCGGGGGGAATTGAACTCCGGCCCATCGAGTGACAGTCAGCAGCTCTACTGGCTCACCCAACGAAGAGCTGGAAGTCTTTGGAGAAGTCTGGGTAGACTAATACAGGATTCCTTGTCATTTTACTCTTTAGCGTTTGGAAGGCTGTCTCTTGCTCTTTATTCCATTCATATTTGACATCCTTCTTTGTTAATTCTGTTAATGGTTTGGCTATTGTAGCAAAACCCTTAATGAGAGGTCCTAGAAATCGTCTCAATGCTTTCAAATTTGTAGGAGCTGGATATTCAACTATTGCCTTTATCTTGCCTGCTTGCATGAGCAGTCCATCTTCACTAATTACATGACCTAAGTATTCCAAAGATTTCATTAAGAATTGACATTTCTTTAATTTGATTTTTAGTCCTGCTATTCTTAATCTTTCTAGGACTATTTCTAAAGTTTTGAGGCGACTTTCTAAATCTTTACTAAAAATGATAACGTCATCTAGGTAAACTGCAGTATTTTCAAGATCTCCTAGAATTTGTAACACTAACAAAAGTTAAAGGAGCCGAAGTGAGTCCAAATGGCATGACTTCAAATTGTAAGTGTTCTTTGTGTGTGCTGAAGGCTGTGTATGGTTTCGACTCTTCGTCTAAAGGTACTTGCCAATACCCACTCAGCAAATCTAAGGATGAAAAGATTTTTGCACCTCCTAATTGAGGTAACATATCTTGAATTACTGGCACTGGCATTCTATCTGGGATGGTGTTGGAATTTAACTTTCTATAATCTATCACAAGTCTCCAATTTCCATCTTTCTTGGAACAAGTAGCAATGGAGAATTATATGAAGATTTGGAAGGAATGACTACCCCATCTGTCTTCATTTCTTCTATCAAATTATCAACTTTGGGTCTTTGGCTTATTGGTAATCTGTAATTAGGAATAAAGAATGGTTTTGCTCCATCATCTAACAAAATTCTATGTTGTAGGACATTTGTTCTGCCTAATTTATCTCCTGTGGCTATTACATCTCTGTATTTTTCTAATACCTGTATTAATTTATTCTTGTTTACTGGGAAATCTGTTTTATTCACCTCTTTGCTTAATTCAGACCTTTGACCAGTTACAGAGAAAAATGCTTTTTCTTCCAGTGTTAGTAAAGAATTGTTAATAGGTATTCCTTTGCAAAAGGCAATGCCTGCATATAGTGTTAGTTTGTTATCTGAGTAGTTTTGGACATAAACTTCACAAGTATTACCCTTCGTGTGGACTAAGGAATTATCCATTCTGACAAATTCTGGCAATTTTTCATTTAATAACAGAACGTCTTTAACTTCTATTTCTTCTTTTCCCCTTAAATGTATTTTTGTTAAACACTTTGGATGCAAAATTACTTGTCTATTAAGTATGAACTGTACTTTATCATCATCAGCAGTGCATACGCAACATATTTCTTCATCTTCTATATCTGCAAAGTAACAAGGTTCTGCATATTCACTAGCTTCTTCAGTTACTGCTATTACATTATTTATATCTACTTTATTTATTTTGTTTAAAAACAATACTTCATTTAGTAATTTCCCTTCATTATCACAATTTATTACTACATTGCTATAGCTATCGTTATTTATCTCTGCATATTTATCAGTATAGGCGCCATGTTTTTCGTTATATTCAGAATCTCGGTGATCACCATTATTTATTTCTTTCTTCGGAGTACATAATTTCTTGATGTGCACATCTTCTTGGTTTTCTATTCTGTAATTGTGGGAATTCCTCTTTTCTATCCTTTCCATTTTATCTTGATTGTTCTTTTGACTGTAATTTATTTTATGTATGTCTTTCTCGCTTGTTGAAGCCGTCTCAGACAAATTGATCAGATTTGGGTGAAACTTTTCTTCTTCAAGCGTAAAGCATACGCTCCTTTGATTATCCTGTTTCAGGCTAATTCTTCCTTCCTGCAGTCCAGGATGATTCCACATTTCTTCATTGGATTAAGTGAGAACAATACTTGTGCGGGGAAAAATCTGTCTTCTAGAACTAGAAAACTTTCAACAGATTTATGTGACGAAATGTCTCTTAAGTTCACATTTCCTAAACTTTTAATCTGTTTACCCGCTACTCCTTTTATTATTCTGCTTTGACCCTGAATTAGCGTTTCTTTAACGCATAAGTATTTGGTTCATGTGTGTTTATCAATTATGCTTACAGTACTACCTGAATCCATAAGCACAGTACATATCTTTTTATTTATGGGAACTTTAATGATTGGTAAATCCTTTCTGGTTATTTCTTCTTCGTTCATGGAAAATACAACTTCTTTACTCTGCAAATAGGAGAATGCGGATGAACCTTCACGCCCCCTTTTTATAATTCTTCTATTTTTAGATTATCTTCTTGAAGGGACTTTCTTATTGTCTTATGTGTAGGGATAATTTATCATTGACTTGAAGACTTATTTGATGCTGAGCGATTGCTGCTTAATTCAGCTATTTCTTTATTTCATTCTTGTGTTCCAAACCAGCAATTCTTTGTTAAATGTCCTACTTTCTTGCAAATCGTGCAGATTCTAGGCCTTCTGCACTCGTTTGTAGAATGATTTGTATACCCGTAGTTTCACAGGCTGTCTTTGGTCTCGCTCCTTAAGCGGAATAGTTTATTTGGGTTGTATCATTTGTGTTTGAGTGTTGACCATATTTATAAGGTTTGGGAGGACCACTCTTTGTTTGATTATATCTTCCTTTCTGGTTTGGATTCCATTTTCTTTTAGTATTTTGGGCATATTTTCCTTGAAAGGTAGTTGGTCTATTCCCTACTTGTCTGGAATTATCATAGAACTTATTATTCATTTAAAAGTAGGGTTATTATTTCTGCCTTTCCTTTCATTTTGTGCTTCTGTTGTTCCTACAAATTCCTTGGAGAGAGATCTCTCTTTCTTTTGTATTCTTCTCTCATCGTTTTCAATGTTTTGAAGGTTATCTTTCTTTGGATCAATTTTTATTTTTCTGAAAGCCTTCTTTTCCTCTTCTCCAAGGGCACTATATATTGTTCCAAATGACCAAGTAATTCAAAACATGTCTTAGATCAACTAAATTATTGACATCACCAAACTGTGTCTAATCTTCTATTGTAATGCCTGTTTTCTTTAAGTCTTCTGTTATTTTATCTATTGCATTCTCAATGCTTGCATACAGATTAGCTATTGTTTTATATTGAGGGTTAAGGAATCTAGTTATGTTATATAAACTGTCAGTCTTATTTACTGGTTCCCAGAGTGATCAACAAATTTCTTTGAATTCTGCATAGTTATTAAGTTTGCTAAAACTTGTGGAATTCAGAGTTTTGTGGGTGTCACCATATTCTGAGCTTACGAGAAGCAAGGCTTCATTTATTTTAGCTCTTTCATCAGTTATTCCCCTGAAGTTATGTGACTGTCTGCATCTGCGAGCCATTGATTTACTGTATAAGATTCAAGTCGACTTTTGTCACGATTTGAATCATCCACTTGCCCACAGAAGCGTGTGACTGTTGTTATTACAGCTGCTTGATTCATATTGCGAAATTGGAAGGTGCGAGTATTATTAGTATTGTTACTATTATTATTACTGTTAGTATTATTAGAATTATTAACACTATTTTGGTTCTGGTTAGTTGTGTTATTATTGTTAGTATTTTCTTGCACTAAAGTTAAGTGGGAAATTTGGCTACGTCTGAGTGTCGACTGTCTTAAATTGTATGGTGAGTGGCTAACTGTGTTCAGTAAT
Source organism: Macrobrachium rosenbergii (assembly GCA_039081455.1). Classification (NCBI taxonomy): domain Eukaryota; kingdom Metazoa; phylum Arthropoda; class Malacostraca; order Decapoda; family Palaemonidae; genus Macrobrachium; species Macrobrachium rosenbergii. The sequence goes on from JANJGK010007800.1 coordinate 28,519, forward strand.
TCGTCAAAAACTCTTTGCATTCTTTTTTTTTAGATTATTCAAATTGAGTACATCATTTGTGTATGTATAAAAAAATGTTGTACTATACACACAGTACCATAAAATAAAAGAAACTATCAAAATATAACAGTAAAAAAAATTAAATTCTCAAACTGAGTTCAAGTGCACAAGTAAAATAAATCCTTCGAAAGTAATAGTTCAAATACACACACAAAAAAAAAAATCTTATGTGAAACTGGGCATCATATCATCAAAAGAATTCATCACAGTGAGTACACAAAATTGGATATAATTACTCAAAATATTTATGACCAACCGACTGAAAAAAAATAAGTATTTCCCTATCTAAATTATTTACTAAACAAATAATTATCATAGAGACAGTAATAATGGTAATTACACAAAAAAAATTAATTCACTAGAGAGAGTTTCCTTAATTTTCAATTTGATAAAGAGATGTTAAATAATCTTCACTCTATATAACTTTAAAAATTCTTCACTTCTTCACACATTTAAAGAGAGAGAACAGTAAATCTCATTTTCCTCGATAACTTACAGGTTGTTGTTATTGCGAAGTCGTCAAGTTGTTTTTTTTTCCTGTTGCCACCACCTTCGGAGCTTCGTTGAAACACACACTGCGTTGTTTCTGTTACACTCGTAGCGATAGCTTATTAGACACGCTGCTTGGTGTTGCTGTCGATGTTTTGTCTCACTTTGTTGTTGTTAATCGTTCTATGTGTTTTGCCTCTTTCTTGATGCACCAATACTGTTTATGTTCACTTCTGTTTGACGCTGTATTGCGGGATTTTATTTCTTCATATAAGTTTTGCTTGCCGTCGTAAAATCTAAGTTTGTTTTGTAGATTTTCGTTTCACTGTATTTTCAGTAATTACACTGATATTTCTGATAATGTCTGTTTGTTTCGTCTTGCCTTCTGGAT
>JANJGK010007801.1:0-22500 GCA_039081455.1 Macrobrachium rosenbergii
CTCGACACTCAAGTGGCCTATACTGTGTTGAGTTTACCATTGTACCTGTTAATTGCATAATATTGCTGCAACAGAATACAGTTTACAGCTTGTCCATGTTTATCTCTCCTTAGCGGATCGATTTATACAGACACAAGCAAATATACATACACATTATATATATATATATATATATATATATATATATATATATATATATATACGAGTATATATATATATATATATATATATATATATATATATATATATATATATATATATATATATATATATATATATATATATATATATATATATACGAGTATATAATATATATATATATATATATATATATATATATATATATATATATATATATATATATATATATATATATATGTGTGTGTGTGTGTGTGTGTGTGTATATATATATATATATATATATATATATATATATATGTATGTGTGTGTTGTGTGTGTGTGTGTGTGTGTGTGTGTGTGTGTGTGTACGTACGCGCGCGCGCGCGTGCGTACGTGTGTGCGTGCTCGAGCGTTTGTCTTCGTTGCATTTTTTTCTTTAAAGAGTAGTTTTACCAGACCACTGAATTAAACGAACTCTTCTAGGGATTGCCAGTTGTATAAATTGGCGGAGGTCCTTTGTTATATGCTATGCTAACTTGGCATATCACCGTATTTCTTTCCACCAAGGTTTGATCGACATGTGTTGATGACTGCGGACGATATTGGGTTTGACAAACGTAACATTATTTTTTCATCTTATCTATTATCATTGAAAACAGGGTAACTTTCTGGTCGATGTTCGACAGTCTTTGAAAATCTTAAAGTAATTTCATGCCTAAAATGGAGATGCGTGACTTCCGGCGTAAATGATCCTTGGTTAATGACGTCGGTGGAATATAACTCGCCAAAAGCTGAAATATATAATATTATTAGCGCCTACCTCTTTACTGAGGCGTCCTGGTGTACTTTCTCAATGTGCTCATCGGTACTAGGGATTTGTCCTATTACCCACTTTTGTTTTTATACCTAGTTTCCTAAATTCACGTCAGGTGGAAGGTGAGTTTGAACAGTTTTGTATAGTAATGTTAGGATTTGATCAAAATAAGGTTTTGCTATATTTTCTCTATTGAAGTGTAATCCCATGCAGAGTAAATATGTTTATTACTGGCAACAAGAACAGTGTGTTTCCTCGTAATTGTCCTTTGCAGCTGGCTTCATCATCCGAGGATACCTCTCTCTCTCTCTCTCTCTCTCTCTCTCTCTCTCTCTCTCTCTCTCTCTCTCTCTCTTTTAATTCCTGAATTCCTGGGGAATTGTCAAACCCATTTTCGTTCCCCAGTGGACAGTTTCTTCCCTTATAATCACATTCTGTTTTAACATGGCCTATGCTTTCTTTGCATATGTTGCTGTGGAATTACATTATCGTTTTACTATATTTATATGTAATTTTTTTCCTCTGAGTCAATATTTGTAGGTTAATACTGTTATTTTCTGCTGCGTGAATCTAAATTAAAATCTAGTTGACATTAATAGCCCGTTAATGTTTACCTTTTATTTTTTTCTTTACTGTGCACCTCTGTTGCTGGCACTTCTAGAACAATAATCGGCTACCATATGTAATGACGACACAAGTTAGGTGGTGGGTTTGTGGAAAGCTAATATCAGGGAAGTTAACAAGGTCAAATTTAATCGCTTAGAATTCTGCACATAAGAATAAAAAATTTTAAAAAATGTCTTTTGATCAAAGATACACAGTCTACATATCAGATCACCCACCGGTCAGGTAATGGTGAATAATATCAGCTTTGGGACGTCGCCTGTACCAAATAAGAACCCTGTTATTCCAAATGAAAACTGATTATGTAGGTTTTTGGGTAAATGTTTGTTGTGCTAATTTAGTCAACACCTCCGAAGGACAGACTTACTTAAATCGTTCTAAATACCTCGTATGCGCTGAGAAATAAAACCTCTATTATAAATTCAGACAATATACATCAATAGCTAGTATAGAAAAGATGCCGTATTTTCTCTTATTAAACAGCTAATTGAGGTATTATGATTTAAGAAGATTATAGTTTGCCATTATTCATGATATGTATACTGCCGTTATAATTTCTATTTTAGTAAAATAATGTCTCAACATTCTTATTACTTTTTTTTTCATGTGTGATAGTCTTCAATACGTATCAAAGGTTTTGGGAATTTGTAAAGGTACACACCTTTCATTACCTCGTATACCCTGGCGTAGAGGACAGCGCTACTCATACTATCCCTATATTATGAAAGACTACGAACACATGCAGAAGTAAAATTATTAATAAATAACTTGCTTTCAAATGCGACAAATGATAATGAGTGCGCTATCCAAAGCACCGTGCTTGGGTTAACATGCGCACGCTGTATACACTTACACTAAATGCATAAGGAAACATATATGGAAATGAAGAGAAAATAACTTCGTATGAACAACTTGACAGCCTAACTGTGTTCCTATATTTACCATATAAACAGTGTATTTTAAGTTCTCCTATTTTCGTGTGGTTAGGCAGAAGACAGAGAGACAGCCAGCGATTAATAATTAATCTTAATTAATGTAGGAAGAAAGGGAAGAGGTTCTTCAATAAGACACCGTGATATATATATATATATATATATATATATATATATATATATATATATATATATATATATATATATATATATATATTTATATTTATATATATAAATGGGCATGGGAAGCGTTGCTGTCAACCATCGTAGGAAAGGAGCTGAAGGAGACGTCATGAAGTATTTGTCCGTTTATTATAAAAGCTGACGTTTCGAGGACACAGCCTCATTTTCGAAGCTGAAAAACACAATTATGATAAATAAAAATGTTACAAAGATTCAGAAAAAAAAACAAATACAGATAGTGTTCTAGAGGTAGTTTGGTTGTTTATAGTAGGAACAAGCTCCGTATTGTATAATGTGTGTGTGTATATGTGTGTGTGTGTATATATATATATATATATATATATATATATATATATATATATATATATATATATATATATATATATATATGTATATATATATATATATATATATATATATATATATATATATATATATATATATATATATATATATATATGTTGTGTGTGTGTATGTATATAATGTGTGTGTGTGTGTGGGAGGGGTGGTGGCTGGAAGATGGTATACATGAGAAATAATTCATGTCTACCTGTAGAAATAAAGATTGTAATGAATTTCGTGAATAAGCAAATTGATTGGTAATAATTTCTTACACTGCGAGATATTTTCATTAGACTGTACTGCGAGTGTTAGGAATCATTTTTACTGTGTATTTCACAACTCCCTTTTCTTTCAAAACCGGTAATTCCTTTCCTACTTTTACACTTTTAGAGATACGAAGTCTTTAGTCCAAGAGTAAACGATTTAATTTCATGAGAAAATATATGAGTCCAAGTGTAACATGTTTTTTTTCATTTTCCCTTGCAGGTGACTGGCATTAGAGAAGTTTTTTCATTCTTTATCCACACCGATATAGACAGAAAATTGACGAGAGGATTGCACAGGTAAGTAAATAATTAGTGTATCGTAAAAATACATTGAAAGGTATTATTCAGAATTCGTAAAAACGAAATGTATACATCCACTTGCCTCATATGTGATAAAAAAACTACATTTAACAAGAGACACGAAGATTATAAGCTTAGGAACCACGAAGTTAGTTAGAGCGAATCTATTTTTTTTTTTTTTAGATGTCTGGGTTAATACTAGAAGGATGCACAGTGTGCATCCTTCTAGTATTAACTTAGACAACTGAAAAAAAAAAATTAGATTCGCTCTAACTTACTTACTGGTTCCTAAGCTTACAATTTCGTGTCTCTTGTTAAAAGTAGTTTTTTCTCACCTATGAGCCAAGTGGATGTATACAACTCCTTGTACTATGCTGGTTGACAGCAACGCTTCCCATGTCCATTTACATATATATATATATATATATATATATATATATATATATATATATATATATATATATATATATATACATATATATATATATATATATATATATATATATATATATATATTATATATATATATATGCATATATATATATATATATATATATATATATATATATATATATATATATATATATATATATATGTTAGATCGAGAATTGTTAGATGTAAATTTGCTTTAAAACTTGAACATTTGCTTTAAAACTTGAACATTCGAAAAATTGGGTGGAGAAATTAGAATCATGATTCATTACTGTAATTTTATATATTTGAGTTTAAAACCATCCATTGATGACGTCAGAAGACTGCATAAATATGATTGAAGAAGGTAACATGAAAAAGGTGAGAAAAATGCACAAATACTTTTTTGCATACCTCCTTACATATTTATAAATTTACATATGTGAGGATTCTATGATTTAAAAGAATAATTTGACTGGTTAGTAATTCTCAGCAAAATGCAAAGATTGAACAACAAATGTCAAGTAATTAATCTGAATAGATACATTGACTTTATGAAAAGGATGATACTTTAAAAGTCATAAGTAACTTTTTAAGAAGGGATGTAATAACCATAAATTTATTCCCCTGAAAAATATGTCAAACCAGAATAAACTCTACCGTAACTATGATTCGAAGTGGCTCTTCTTGCAGCATCTTGTGTCTTGGTTTTTATTATTAACTGTGAGACTTGAAGTGGGTTTCCAGTAAACAATTTTCTAGACCGGATTACTTTCTAAACGACAGTTGTTGACGTTTAAATAGTCTGAGGACAGTTGGATAATTTTCCTTAAACCCCAAATTTCTTCTACAGTAATATTCGTACGTTGCTTGCGCTGCAAGATGCCTTAAGTTCTGAGCGTTTTCGTAGGATCTGGATCTTTCGGTAGATTTTTACCTTATCAGATCGGTTCTGAAACGCTTTGCTGTTTAAACTGTAAGTATAGGTACCTTTGAGTTTCAACTGTCATATATGGCACGATCGGAAGCACTCTGTCTTGCCTAACTGGTTTCAAAATGCTTTCTTGTAAGTCGTATGTATCTACGATTCTCGGATTTTTAGTTTACATTTTTGACGTTCATACCGAATCTTTCATATTTGGCTGATTTTTTTTTTTTTTAATTATCACGTGGAATGTATTTTACCTGGACAGGACTCGATCCCACAAAAATATAATTTCTGTAATAAGAAGGGCAATTGTAATTATGACAATAATTAACGAGTGCGTATAATTCAGGCTGCTTAATTAAGACAGGTGATGTATTCCATTAAAAACCAAATATCGCCGCCACGCTCATTTTAAAAGCCTTTGTGGTCGAAAATAGACCGAGGTGACTGACACCTTTTCCGCGTGTGCTGTTTTAATTTTAGGCCTTTTAATTACTCGTTGCTAAATGAATGTGAGTTTTGATAACTGGGCTTGATTTATCCTCGTTGGTTCGTTGTTTTAACCTGCGTGAATAAATGGCGTGTGTGAAATAGAAGATTTCAGACTGTTGATGACAACATTAGTTTTTTGTAACCTCCATTAATAATGAAATCAATTTCATTTGTATTGTTGACTATTTTTCAAAATATTCCTTCTCTCTCTCTCTTCCCTTATATGTGTACCTTATTGAAGATCCTGGGAGCCACAAACGGAATGAAAGGCATGTTATATATGAAGATATGATATATATATATATATATATATATATATATATATATATATATATATATATATATATATATATATATATATATATATATATATATATATAATATATAAACGTTATTTTCCATTTAACAGGCTTAAAATTCTGTGTATGATGATACGAATGATAAATTATATGTAGTGGAGATCGAGGGATCCTCGCAGGCGTAAGAAGAGATTACATTAGACAGAGGAATATTATATATATATATATATATATATATATATATATATATATATATATATATATATATATATATATATATATATATATATATATATTTATGTGTGTGTGTGCTGTGTGTGTGTGTGTGTGTGTTTCCTTTTTCTTTAGGAGTATTAGTTCTCTATCCGTAATAAGAGTGAATGTGCGGGTTTCTTTACGATGGAATCACCCACATGAATGGAAAAGGCTGATTAATTGTGAATTATCTAATGTTAGAATTACAGAAGTTTATAAAAGAGGCACTTTCATCTGGAACGACATATCTAATAGGGTGATAATAAGACAAATCAAAAAAATTGTGAATAAAATCGATGTAAACGATTTTGAGATATGCATATATATTTTGACTGATTAACGTAAGCCGTGAAAAGTTTAAGCAATTTTCAGATATTCTGAAACAAAGGCGGTATGAAGGGGATCTTATGCAAATTTCATCTGGTAGAGAAAGTTCTGCAAGTGTAAGGAAAATCATTTGCATCTAAAAGAGAAACTTTGCATCGCTGTGAGAGATCTGAAAGGAAACAAAAACAAAATTCGAAATGTTTGTCTAACATTTTATATGTCTACTTAGTCGCCTGTATTGTCTTCGCTCTCTCAGGGTTTTCTTCTCCTATTTATATTGCAACGAGAACATGGGGATGATTAGGATCTTGTGTGATTAACCTTCTATTTATATTGCAACGAGAACATGGGGATGATTAGGATCTTGTGTGATTAACCTTCTATTTATATTGCAACGAGAACATGGGGATGATTAGGGTCTTGTGTGATTAACCTTCTATTTATATTGCAACGAGAACATGGGGATGATTAGGATGTTGTGTGATTAACCTTCTATTTATATTGCAACGAGAACATGGGGATGATTAGGATCTTGTGTGATTAACCTTCTATTTACATTGCAACGAGAACATGGGGATGATTAGGATGTTGTGTGAGTAACCTTCTATTTATATTGCAACGAGAACATGGGGATGATTAGGGTATTGTGTGATTAACCTTCTATTTATATTGCAACGAGAACATGGGGATGATTAGGATCTTGTGTGATTAACCTTCTATTTATATTGCAGTGAGAATATAGGGATGATTAGGATATTGTGTGATTAACCTTCTATTTATATTGCAGTGAGAATACAGGGATGGTTAGGATATTGTGTGATTAATCTTCTCCTATTTCTATTCCAACGAGAACATGGGGATGATTAGGGTATTGTGTGATTAACCTTCTACTTATATTGTAACGAGAATATAGGGCTGATGAGGATGTGTGATTAACCTTCTCCTATTTATATTGCAACGAGAACATGGGGATGATTAGGATATTGTGTGATTAACCTTCTCCTATTTACATTGCAACGAGAATATAGTGATGATTAGGATATTTTATGATTAACTTCTCCTATTTATATTGGAACGAGAATATGGGATGATTAAGATATGCTATGATTAACCTTCTCCTATTTATATTGGAACGAGAATATGGGATGATCATGATATTGTGTGATTAACCTCTCCTATTTATATTGCAGTGAGAATATGGGGTGATTAGGATATTGTGTGATTAACTTCTCCTATTTATATTTCAGTGAGAATATAGGGATGATTAGGATATTGTGTGATTAACTTTCTCCTATTTACATTTCAACGAGAATATAGGGATGATTAGGATATTGTGTGATTAACTTCTCCTATTTATATTGCAGTGAGAATATGGGATGATTAGGATATTGTGTGATGAACTTTCTCCTATTTACATTTCAACGAGAATATAGGGATGATTAGGATATTGTGTGATTAACCTTCTCCTATTTATATTGGAACGAGAATATGGGGTAATTAGGGTATTGTGTGATTAACCTTCTCTCTCTCTCTCTCTCTCTCTCTCTCTCTCTCTCTCTCTCTCTCTCTCTCTCTCTCTCTCTACATATATATATATATATATATATATATATATATATATATATATATATATATATATTGCAACGAGAATATTGGGATGATTCGGATATTGTGTGATTAACCTTCTCCTATATATATTGCAACGAGCATATAGGGATGATTAGGATATTGTGTGATTAACCTCCTATTTATTGCAACAAGAATATAGGGATTATTAGGATATTGTGTGATTAATCTTCTGTTTATATTGCAACGAAAATATGGGGATGATTAGGATATTGTGTGATTAACCATGCTTCGGTTTTTCCTCTCCGTTTCCAATCTTTGAAGATGAGTGGGCCAATCTCATCTGCGGAAGTTGACTTTGCCCTTTTCTATATGCAGGTTCGATCATTAGAAATAATGATAACGATGATAATGTATAACGTAGCTTTGTTCTTATGAAGGTTACGTAGTCTTTGTGGGATCATACCTTTTTTAAAAGTATTAATATGTATATATATATATATATATATATATATATATATATATATATATATATATATATATATATATATATATATATATATATATATGTGTGTGTGTGTGTGTGTGTGTGTGTGTGTGTGTGTGTGTGTGTGTGTGTGTGTGCACGCGCTTGTGTTTGTGTGTCTGTCTGTGCATGCATTTTCTATCATAGGTGTGGCCTCACTCTTCATTATTCTTTGGAACGGGATAATGAATAACTAGGATTCAAAGCAAGTTGCAACAAAAGATAGAGGGCAACGAAATATTAGCTAACTGCAGATCAATTCTGCGAATTAAAGCATAGAATTAGCATTATTAAAGAACAGGTTAACTTGAGTGGCCTATGCTATCCTGTCGCTCAGGACAGTCTGAGGGATTCGGGGAAAGAAGTCAGTCATATACAGTTTTTTTTTTCTTTTTCAGTTTTCCAACGGACCCAGCTATTTCTCTTGTAATAAAATTTTTTTCTGATTAATTATGGGATAACTATATTAAAATGGAAATTCGGAAGCACTGTATTTTTTTTTTAACTTTCATAGTTCATCTATTTTAGTTGTCAATGGCGATTACACTGATTTATTTTCTTAAGCAAGCTTGCAATATGAATCAGAAATAATATTGGTTATTGCTAAATTGTCAAAAATGTCTTAAAATTAAGAAAAAATGAATCCACGATGCTCTGGGTATCGAGAATATATTTACATTGAATGCTTAAAAGTTTCAAGCAGAGAGAGAGAGAGAGAGAGAGAGAGAGAGAGAGAGAGAGAGAGAGAGAGAGAGAGAGAGAGAGAGAGATCAGTGATCCTGGCTGTTAAATTTGGACAAACTTCATGAATGCCTAACTGATTCAAACTTATAAATTCGACAATAACTAATTTATGACCAAGACCAAGAAGACAAGGTCTACCCAATTGGGTGTAGTCACCTCCCACCTCGGGTAACTACGTAGGCGATGACGTATCTTTGGGGTACCTGTTCATTACGGCAATTCACCTGCTGACGCAATAAGGAGGTAGACAAAGCTCCGCCTACATTGAGGATTTGGAGAGTAGTGAGCTGACCTTCTCTTTCTCTTGGCCTTGTTTATGACGGCGAATACAACTAATGTAGGCACCATGAAAATGCTAATTACTTGTATGAGCATTTAAACTAACGTCTGTAACTTTATTCACAGCTCGGATTCCTGAGAAGATGGCGGGCAATGGACGTTCAATTAATCACAAATTAGATGTGCAAATTAGAGCCAGGAATTAGCGTCGTTAAAGGCAAGGCTGACCTAGCATGAGGGGCGCTGGTTTAAGATGTAAAGACCCAAACCAGGTGAATAGAACAGGAATGGGGAATTTCTTCTTAATAATACTTTTTTTTCTTTTATGTGCATTTTATTATTTTATATAGCAAGCGAAATTTTCATTTAACGCTAAACATGACTAATGATATTAAAGTGGAATTTCTCATGCCGCAATACAGTACTGCTTTTTTTAATATTTGCGTTTGTCGATTTTACATTTTTTATTTAATTATCAGCTGAAGCCACAGGAAGTGATTACAAAGAAATGGCATAGTACCAAGTACTTTCGTGTATTTTACACAACTTTGGAGCATATTTATCTATCTATCTGTATATGTACATATATATGTAGATATACATACATACATACATGCATACATATATATATATATATATATATATATATATATATATATATATATATATATATATATATATATATATATGTGTGTGTGTGTGTGTGTGTGTGTGTGTGTGTGTGTGTGTGTGTGTGTGTGTGTGTCTGTGTTTGTGTATTTATAGAGAGTAAATATTTGAACAAGAAGATCAGTAGCGCTTGGTAATTTAAATTTACTTTGATTGATATGCGTCTGTTTTTCCTAACATTACATCATCGTAATTGAAAATCATCAAAGTAGAAAACTAGAATCAAGAACTTATGGAAAATTTTGATATTGCACAACAAGGGGTTCATTCTTTTAGTGACGGCAATCCGCATGGTCGAATGATTAAATCAATGATTAAATAATTCAGGAACAAAAATGAAAGTATATTATTATAAATGGGGAAAATGTAACTAAAGAAAGAGGGACAAATATTATGCAAACCAATCACTAATTTGATAAAATTTTATAAAATGATAACAATCCATAAGGAGAAAGTTCCATTAAGATTTTACTCCCTAGAAAAAAAACAATGAAATGTAGTAACAAAGACTTTCTACAGCTTACCGGTCTTTCAGGAAACACAATTTGATTCAGATATCAAGAGCATATTAAGCGTCATTGCTGGGGTCATACCACCTGTTTAATTCCCGTTACTGTGGCATTAAGATTCCAGCTATGTCTCCGTTATCATTTAAGGATGTGCTAATGAATAATCTTAAGTGCAAGTCGAATTCCGAAAACGTTACCTGGAAAGGGCATCGTCTCCTTCATTGACAGTTCATCATGCTTAATGGCTTTCTTAATTCTCATTTAACTGGTATTGTGATATAATATACATTTAAAGTAATTAAGAGGAAAGGCAAAGTTGAAGAGGCTAAATGGCCTTGGTCCTTGATAATAAATTCAGTTACCCTAATTTTACACTTGTTGTCAACTCTTAAATTATGTTGTCAACTCTTAAATTATGTTGTCATTTAGTATAATAATAAACATGAATATTAATGGCATTGTGTATGCTAAGATTTAAGTTATTTTCGATAGTTACACTTTTCACGGATCAAGCCACCAGGCTGATAATTAAATGTGATTTTTTTAGAACAAATGTAACAGAAGAAAGAATAATTTGAGACAATCTGTGGACTTGGATAAATATTTGCTCTCTCTATCTCTACCTTCCGAGTATGTATGAGCGTATGTGCATATAGTATTTAAGTGAATGTATAATGTAAGGCCAGTGACAGAAGAGAATACCTTAAATCCTTCATTGAAGTAGGCCGTGTAATTAGTTAAGGGATCATGAAAAGAAAAGTAGATATGAATTTCGACATCTAGAAAACCTCTGCTCTTGAGGAAAAGCATCTTTTAAACAAAATCATGATAAATAATGATGACTTTTCAATTATTTCATCTTGTCATCTCAGTTTTGCTGACTGGCTCGCCTTGATATGGTTATATGACTCGCTTCCAACACCTGGCAAAAACTAAAAAAAAAGAAAAAATGTTGAATCTCTCTAGTTTTAACTATAGGTTATTCTTCTACGAATTCTGAGTTGAAGCCGAGCAAATTGCCGTTGCTTCTAGTTGCAGAGTTCCTCCCCCTACTAATGCAATTGAAACCAATGACATGGTTTTAATACTGATGGACTCTTGTCACTTTATCACTTGCCTGATATGTGCACCAATTGTGAACGGGGATTCAGGGCAAGATTATTGGCATCGTAAATCTTTCAGATGTATAAGAGAAGAGAGAGAGAGAGAGAGAGAGAGAGAGAGAGAGAGAGAGAGAGAGAGAGAGAGAGAGAGAGAGAGAGAGAGAGAGAGAGAATGAATTGTGTGCTTCCAGTGAAGAATCATTATCAATGTTGCGTTATCAGTAGGAAAGGGTTATTGTTTCTTTGATATCTTTAAAGTCGTTTCAAGATAGAGTAGTAAATATCATCAAGCTTCTTTCGATAACATATGATTGTTAATATTTTTATTGAATTGGCTGAATTCTATTTTTTCTCTGATGGCCTCAAAACTTGCTTTGAAATTATTAAATTTCAGGAATCGCTTTGAACAGAAGGGATGTGAAATAGACATCAGTAAATTAATACTTTTGTAGGCTTTGTGTGAATGTAGATTCAAGAGTTTACGAAAAAACGTTGCACATTATCATAAGGCTCAAGAATCCATTTGAACTTGCTTAAACTTAGTATATCATAAAAAGTAAGTTATGTCACTGCATTGGTGGTATTTTTACTTGATACAACTTAAAATGTTTGTGAATTTTGACGTTTAGCTTCCTTCTGTTATTGTCATGATTGAGTGTATAATTTCGTAACAACATTCCATTCAATATACCAAATACTCCTAACTTATAAGAACGTACAAAAAAGAAAAAAGATGAAATGTGGCTGAAATGAACACCAAAGAATAAAGTTATTTATTGCCATTTTCTTTGAATGCTAAAATACCAACATTTAATGTCAATCACATTTAAGAAATATTTTCACTCCTTTTATGAAATTATTTTGTAAAGAAATAAAAGAGATGAAATAAAAAAAAATTCTGTGGTGAGGTAAGTTCGCCAGCACCAAAAGTTCGCTAATGACCCTGTCATATTCAAGAAAACAGGTCAAGGGTTCGTTGTCTCCCCATGAATATAAAATTGTCTGATTAACAAAGCCTTTTATTTGTAAATCCCATATTTTCTAAGAATATGAATAGAATAAGCTTAGGAACTATTGCCATTAAACATGCCATTTCGTATTAAAATCCATACAGCTTTCCAAAACTTTTCGTTATTTTTTTTAAACCTATTCAGAAACTTGTTTTATAATTTCAAATATCATCGTTTTTTCAAATATGTATGAAAGAAGGCTTTATCTTTCTAACTGTTAAAAAGTTTAAAAAAATATACGCTCCTCAAAGTTGCGCTGAGGATGACTGTGGAAAAATCTACGTTCATTAATATTATGGTGTAAATCGCGAATATATCAAAATGCATCACGCTTTTTGTGCACACTTTGAGAGAAAATTACCTGGCTATCTGCCACCACTTTCCATTTTCGCTCTACTAATTCATGTAATTGAAATTGCGAGGCCTTTTATTGTTATGTATGTTATCATTATCTGTGTAACTAAGGAGTGGTTTGTTAATAACACTAAAATTCAGTGATTTTAGGATCAAGTAAGTCTCACGTTCATAATCCTCTAATGGACGCCAGGAACGGAAATTATTACGCCATAGAAATTCTCTTTTGCTTTGTGAGGAAAATCCCACTGAAAGGGAATTATATAAAAAAAGATTTATTTGTCTGGCTGTAGAACAATTTGGTATTTCGTCTACAGGTTCAACTCATAAAACCTTGTATGTGGTTATGTAAGCTCGATCCACATGCATGAATATTAATGATAGTAAAAATTTTTGGTATCATAGTTTTTTGGATGACTGGATTTTTTTTTTTTTTTTTTGTCCTTTACATTTTTAACCAAAGGTGAACTGAGTCTGCATTTACGTTCATTTTTTATGGATTCGTCTATCTCTGGACCACAGGAGAAAACAAGTAAAAAGGCACCAAATACCATAGAGTATATTCTGGCATTTTTTAAGAACGTATCTGAATCCGAAGATAGCATTAAAGAATGTTAGTTAATTCCACTTTATACACACACAAACACATGCATATATATATATATATATATATATATATATATATATATATATATATATATATATATATATATATATATATATATTGCTCAGTAGATCGTAGGGCTTATGTCAATTATTAAGCGTAAGAATTTTGAAGTCATAGTCAAACCAGTTAATGAAATATGGGTTGTATATTGAAATCAGCAAACAATTTTTCGGCTTTTCCCCTGCCTTCAGAAATAAATTTCTAAATACCTTCCATTAGGTATCTCTTAGTTTAACCAGACCACTGAGCTGATTAACAGCTCTCCTAGGGCTGGCTCGAAGGATTAGATTTATTTTACGTGGCTAAGAACCAACTGGTTACCTAGCAACGGGACCTACAGCTTATTGTGGGATCCGAACCACATTATAGCGAGAAATGAATTTCTATCACCAGAAATTAATTCCTCTTTTTCTTCATTGGCCGGTCGGATATTCGAACTCGCGGCCAGCAGAGTGCTAGCTGAGAACGGAACCCACTCACCCATATAGGAACCAATACCTTCCATATTTTGCTAAATAATTATCTCTCTCTCTCTCTCTCTCTCTCTCTCTCTCTCTCTCTCTCTCTCTCTCTCTCTCTCTCTCTCTCTCTCTCTCTCTCTTTGTCATGACTACGTTATACCTCTAGCAGTATCGGTCCGATCCTGTCCAGTTAAAGGTTAACAATCTGGAATACCGAACTTTGCACCCCTTAGCCAGTCATGACACTGTTGATTAATATCAGCTTTGGTGGCTATTATTATTATTATTATTATTATTATTATTATTATTATTATTATTATTATTATTATTATTATTATTGTTGTTGTTGTTGTTGTTGTTGTTTTAGTTGTTGTTGCTGCTGCTACAATTATTATTATTACTGTTATTTTCAACACAGAAATACTTTTGGATGGAATAGCAAATTCGTATTATTTATGATCGTCGGTCACAAACTTTTGAATATCAAGGACCTCTGTAACATCAGGTGGTTCTCATATAAACATACAAAACATATTTACAACGTTCTCCTATTCATTTTAATTTATTGTAACAATTAGTTCCCAAAAGGTAGAATGTAGAGAATATGAAACATGAAAATCTCCTGCTAGTGGAGAAGCCGGGCGCAAGCTCTTAGAAGTAGGTCGTTTGTCTGGAACCCCCTGCTGATTCTGGAAATGAGATAGGACCTCTTGAAAGGCGACAAAATTTCACTTACCCGTAAAAAGAAATTGCTCCAGAAGGGCTATTTCGAACTAGGAGAGCCATGTGTTGCTCAGCACTCGCTGTAGGATACGTTTCGACCTTCTTTGAATGAACGTTCGGATATATTGTTTTAGCTTTTATTTTCGTCTATTTTTATTGCTAATAAAATAATGCGTTTTTATCAATGTTTTTCCCATCTTTTTTATTCGTTTTATTGCTTCGTATACTGTCGAAGAAAATTACAAGGAAAAAAGATCATCAAATTTATTTTATTTTCGCTGATGCTCCCTTTTTCTTCTAGTACCCTTCGATATTAGGCTACATAAAGCTAAAAAATGAATGTAAAAGGATAGGAAAATCTTGATGATAAAGGCATTTTTTCTCATAAAGAAAGAATTTGCAAACGCGGAACAAAGTTCTCTTCTAGAACCAGTGTTGCTGATCTCTCTATCTTAAATTTTATCTCTAATGTTGTTAGTAATACCTCCTTATATATATATATATATATATATATATATATATATATATATATATATATATATATATATATATATATATATATATATATATATATATATATAGGAAAACCAGAAGCATTCAATAGCAGAAAGTAGGTTAACTTGCTCTCCAATGAATCAAGACGGTTGAATGCTTTAAGGAAGTGTAGAAATCACGCTGCTGTATGTTGTGATTTCGGTGACTGATCTTGAGGCGTCTTCTTTTACATACCATTTGATTTCCTGGCGTCTCATTGAAGCTTAAACCTCCTTATGGTGTTATCGGAAATAGTTAAGGATGATCCTTCCACAGTTTAATACATTCTTTTACCATCTTCACCCACTTCCTCTCTGAAAGCACATACGGAATAAAATGGGTGTCAGATGGAATGTACGTCCTTCACTTCTTAGCCACCTAATACCCACCCTCAATCTACTCTTATATATTTCCTTGACATTTATACGTCCGCGTTGCGTTGGATAATCAAGAGAATTATTAAACACCCGTAAAAATATTAATTCTCCACAGGTCACTTTGCGCCAGGAGAATATAATTTACCTAACATTCTTTATCAAGTTTTATTTTTTAATTACTATTGTAAATCCAATAAATCTGTATTAGACTACATTCTGCACTCTAATTTGTGTTCAGAGAAAGTGAATGATCCTGACGCGTTAGAACAGCATTCTCAATATCTTTATGATTTTTAATGAAATTAGTTTTAGTTCTAACGACCCACTTTATGCAACAAATTCCTCAAACTGTTTAGGAATTTCATTTTGCCTAGGATGCGGGATCTATTCCGTCCTCTCTCTCTCTCTCTCTCTCTCTCTCTCTCTCTCTCTCTCTCTCTCTCTCTCTCTCTCTCTCTCTGTAGATGGCGTTCTCTTGATTAGATATCGGTTTATAGAACTGTGTAAGATTGTGTGGAATTTGCTTCATAATATTTTTATTTAATGCGTGTGAACGTGTGTCTGTGTGTGTGTCTGTGTCTGTGTGTGTGTGTATGTATGTGTGTGCAGATAGAAATTATATGGGAAGCCGAAACGAATTTACGCCAGTGTATTACCATTCTAAATTTAGATAATTTCGTTTTAATTAGCAATTCCACTAAAGGTTAGAATGATTTTGTTACCTGCGCCAGTAAAATCCTTGGATGTTAAAATTTCTAAATCTAATTAGTCGTACCATCAGCGACTAAATGCCGATGAATTCCAGGATACTTTACAGTTTAATTTATCTAATTATTTTTTATTTATACTGTATATACCGGTGAAGTTCGACATCACAATATCATGTTGTGCATTAAAGACATTTTCCTATTTCACATTTAATTCTATATTTAAGCCTTTCATCTAATTTACCTGCTTAGTTATTTATTTTTAGCAGTTTCTTCTATGTTAAGCTTTAAAGCACCTACATAAATGGCGACTTTTGAACGGTTTCAAATGGTGGTCCGCGAACATGGTCTTTTAGGGATTTCCTGCGATCAGCCTCAACAAGCTCTCTCTCTCTCTCTCTCTCTCTCTCTCTCTCTCTCTCTCTCTCTCTCTCTCTCTCTCTCTTTATATATATATATATATATATATATATATATATATATATATATATATATATATATATATATATATATATATATATATATATATATATATATATATATAAATATATATATAATGTATATATACATATATATTTATATAAAATCGATATTAAGTAGATGATTAAGGCATTCTGCTGTGAGACAGCAAAATATTTATAAATGAACTCGCGTCCACTTGCTCATAGTCTTATAAAATTAATGACTGAAAGCAAAAACTCTTTGCGAACACCACATAAGAACTGTGGAAAATATCAAATAATCAACTACAGTAGGTAAAGCAGGAAAGCACAGCTGTGGTTTAGTAAGATAAACGAAATGTTCTTTTAAGTTCAAATAGCTCATCTGGAGGCGATGGGATATAACTATATATTTAGATAATTAATCAAGAAATGATTTATAATATGAAGTTTTGTTAGTGGATCGCTTAAGGATGAGGTAGGCATTTGATTTATCATTCACTTGCTTCTTAATGCGGAAGCTACCAGCACCTCCTGCGCCAGAAGTACAAGTTTTACCCTCAATTCTGATGAGCCGGAAAGTTTTGATTCCTGAGGCAAACAGTCGCTAATTGAAATGCTCGTCCCGGGAAATTTTGCAGAGAAACTCTTTGAGGCGACGCTGAGCAAGAGAGAAAGAACGAAAGGGAGAAAGGTAGGAAAACTGGCTCGAGAGAAAGTTATCTCTCTAACAGCTGTTGACTTTTTTCCCATCACGTCAACAGAAGGGGGGCGGGGAGTGCGGAAGTTCCCTGGAGTTGAAGGAAACGCATCTGGAAGACCGAGAAAACTGTGAGGAACTTTTTGGGGGAAATCAATATGATGTCTTGGAACAAATTTGAAACTTAATAATTGTTTTCCCAGAGAAGATTGAGAGTGAAAATTTTGTGGTCTGAAGGTACAATATCGTCTTTCTTGATGAGTTGTTATAGCCTTTCGAAGTATATAACCACCAAGGAAACAATGATCCCACAACAGTTCCATAATGGGAGGGGTTGTTGCTTACAATGTGCCTTGTTCGGCAATGCAGGTAGCACTTGAAATGTGTTTTGACCACCAGGCGCGTTGCTTACTGCTTTTACTTATTATTTTCACTTGTTTCATCTTGTTTCAGTGTTAGCTGCTAATTTAGTTAGTAAGTCCTTCGGTTTAGCCCTGGGAGTTCTGGAAAGGACATAGCCGTGATAGTTTAACTGAAAAGGACATTGCGGCCTACTGTAGTCAGACAGGCGTACAAGGATAACTTCCTTCGATATAGAGACGACCCTTAATTTTCATTCAGTTAGGATATTAAACATGTATAATTCTAGTTTTCCTTTACCACTTTTAGGTAAAATGCGAAACATATATAATCTAGATAGCAAGCGCACCCTACGTTCAGTGCAAAAGATGAAAACCTAAATTTAAGAGATAGCTCCATTTTCGAGGCTTTTCTCCACTAATTCAGAATTATATTCCTGGTGTTCAGAAACCACATTAGGGCAAATGAAGTTACACTTCACATTTTTATAACAGCTTTTCCCACTGTAAATAACATGATAATACAGTGAAATTAGTGTTATCACCCGGCATCCAGGCACTGAGTAAAAATAGTGGCTTCTCGCAAAGTATGTAATGAATATTTGTTATTCAAATGACGTTCTTGTGTATGTCGAGTGCAGCTCGTGTTTTACGCAATGTTTACTTTTCATATTACCTAGGTATTGTTCTCATGCTACCAGTTATCTCTATAATTCTGGCGAGTTACATGGTTTTGAAGGTTATAGGTTGTATGTATACTTTATTTAAACGCAACGATGAAAATTGGCAGCAGAAAGTCTCATAAAGTTGCTGTTATTGATTGGCATGGTTTCTGTAGTTCACATAAGATAGAATAATTATAAAGTAGTTGCGTTATTATATTTCCTATAACGTCCAGAGATATAAGTAATTGCGTTATTATATTTCCTATAACGTCCAGAAATATACGGACGTTAAACCATGATAAGAATCTAATAGTTCTCATTCAGTTCTATAAAACCTAGCACACACTTATATTTCAGTTTATTCATAACTCAGTATTCATTATTCACTACTTCTCTTCAGTTATACATATTGCCCTAGTTGAAAATAAAGCCTCCAATATTGCCATTATGAAATTCATATTTTTAATTATTCAAGAAATGGAAGTTGAAGATGAAAAATCATGATGAAATGCACGGTGAAGATTTTTGTATATATAATTGACTGGTAATTTTTCTGAATATATATCTAAAAAAATCAAGGTCCATTTTTACTAAGGGCAAGAATATAATACATGACACTGTAATTTACAAAACCTGAGGAGAGGGATTTCATTCGTTTTCACAAAGGCTTCCAGGAGCAATATTGCAAAAGTCTACTCACCTACACCTCTTTTCTTTCTGAGATATGAGAGCATCTGCAAAGCTTCATAATGTTGTGAATTCAAGGTTGCTTTTTTACTCCAAATGAAATTCGCTTTTTAGTTTTCTGTAAACGAAAAGTATTTTGCCGGCTTTGTCTGTCCGTCCGCACTTCATTCTATCCGCACTTTTTCTGTCCGTCCTCAGATCTTAAAAACTACTGAGGATAGAGGGATACAAATAGGTACGTACGTTGATCATCCACTCTCCAATAACCAAACATACCAAATTGCAGCCCTCTAACCTCAGTAGTTTTTATTTTATTTAAGGTTAAAGTCAGCCATAATCGTGCTTCTAGCAATGATATAGGGTAGGCCACCACCGGGCAGTGGTTAAAGTTCCATGGGCCGCGGCTCATACAACATTTTACCGAGACCACCGAAATATATATCTATTTTCGGTGGACTTGATTATACGCTGTAGCGGCTGTACAAAGAACTCGATTGCGCGGAAGAAAATTCGGCGCATTTTTTACTTATTTAGTGATTTAGGACTGTAATAAAGGAATGACAAGGCCCTACCGTGGTCTCTGGTAAATGCAAAAAATTCTGAAATATTTTAATTTCTGAAGTATTGACTTTAAATTATAAATTTTTTTTATATATTAATGTATTGTTATTAATTTAAAAAAAAAAAACTGAAAAAAAGAATGCTTCTAAGTTATAAAAAAGATGTACTTATCTGGACAAACGCTAAGACATCGGTGTCATCTTCCTTGAAGGAAATACTGAAGGTTCTTAGCCGCGTCCCTCTGAAGACCCGATTTCTATTTTTGTTTCTTTTGTTTTAAAATCTTAATGTATAACAAATTAGGCCTACCAGTTGTGGTTGCATAAAGTGTAATTTCCAATGTAGAGTGTTAATTATTCTTTGTGGACCATAATTCATATATATCAAAATGATGAGCACATGTCAACAACCTTATGATATATATAAAGAAACCTTTAACTTAGAGAGAGAGAGAGAGAGAGAGAGAGAGAGAGAGAGAGAGGAGAGAGAGAGAGAGAGAGAGACAATGGCTGAGAGTTCACCCTTATTACATTTTAAGAAACAATGAGTTCTACTAAAAAATGAAAAAGCGACGAGTCCTAATCTGTACTTTTCTCCGCGAATGCAGGAGCCATTGTTCGACCGCGAATTCGAAATCCTATTCAAGCGATGAACATGAATACATATCATGATTACTTCCGCTAAATGCGATCGTAATTTTGCTTTGCCATTCACTGGCAATATTGCGTATGGATGAATCTGTTATTTTTTTTTACAAACTGTACAAACGTGCATTCATTCTAGCGTTGTTCGGAGAATAAGTTTTACTATGACGATCTGGATTAAGGCTAAAGGCTTCATGACATTTCATGAAAGAGAAGAGGATGGTCATCGTCGGCTCTCGAAATGAAGTTTTCGTCTGCCGCTCTATTGAGCCTCACTGGGCAAAACTTCCATTCTCGCTAAGCGACGCCATTAAGCTCTTTTACGTCTTTGCCGAGGAGGAATTAGGTTCCCAGATTAAATGCGGAATTTTCGTTGTTACGGGATGTTTATTTGTACATGTGTGTATATAAATATTGTGGTAATTTTAAGTGCTTGATTCACTTTAGAAACTTAAAAGTAAAGGGGCATGAGATTTAGCAGCAGTGATTATATTAAACTTAGGGCTCACTATAAAGAATAACGGAAAAGACCCATCTCAGAACGTAAACAGTTGTAAATGAATCAAGCACGATCTTGTATCTGCACAACGATTTCCTTCACTCCTCACCAATTAATGAGGCAAAGCGGTGAAGTTCACGGTTCCTTCGGTATTGTGTTTGTTCAGATCAATACATCTTGAGAGCAAACGAACTGAATTTGCACGCTTTAGAATCTTGAGAGATATGTTTACCAAATCCTTTTCTGTGCACGAGAACGAAGGCGACTGTTATTCTGATAGGAGAAAATGGTTTTTAATGTTTCCTTTGATTAGACTAGATAAGCAGCATGTTTACACAAAATAGCTAATTAAAGAGATGTATGTAGATCGGCCTCAATTCAGTTTTAAAAGAGAGGAAGGAAGTGAAATGCATGTGTATGAATGTGTTTTTATTGCTCTGGATTTGTCTACATAATGCATTCAAGTTATTCAAGAAAAAAGATAGGCAAATGAGCCAGAACGCCTTACTAATACTAACAAAATAATTCTAATCTTGGAATGAGATGTAAGTCACTTTAATCATGGAATGAGATGTGATAGAAGCCAAGCTGACAAAAATAATTTTCTCCTCTTCGTTAAGAGTCCATGTAAATCACCTATATAATTATTAATCTTAGATCCAAGAACCACCGTAATAATTTGATAAACCACCTTTCAGTTCATCTAAAGAGGTTTTCCAAATCGAAGAAATCAAATGCTGGGAGACTGAAAAATTGATATTTGGTTCAAGATTTTATATTCCAAGGACCAGGAGTTTGATAATTTGATTATTCTGATTACTTAACTCGTTACTAAATTAGAATTTATTTAGCTGTATCTCATTCTGAAAGCGAATATAGTAAGATATCGAAGATTGTTTGAATTTTGTTTGCTATTTAGGAATCGGGTGTGATACTACTTTTTTTAACCTGTAAATCCAAAAGATAAATGTAACTCCTTGTTAACATTAGGGTAAATCGTTTCGCCGGCTATTATTTAACTTTTTCTTGTAAAGAAAATACGTTTCTCTTTCGTCAGTTACTTCACACAATAAAAATAACTGAAAAGGAAGATTCACATCTAGTTTCAGTCTGAAAGAAGTCCTTTCGCGTAAAGAGGCTGAAGACTGTTTCATATTACGATAATGGAATGTATTTTTCCTCCTGTATCTTCACAAATCATTAGGATGATAACCGATTTATGGAATCTGTATGGAAATATCGATTATCTCTGACACCAAGAAAAGAGTAATCAGGGCTAATGGTGTTGATTTCTTTGATAGAAAATAGGGAGTACAAATATGAGAGAGAGAGAGAGAGAGAGAGAGAGAGAGAGAGTGAGAGAGAGAGAGAGAGAGAGAGAGAGAGAGAGAAACTATATCGTTCATCATATCTCGTAACTTCA
>JANJGK010007802.1:0-17500 GCA_039081455.1 Macrobrachium rosenbergii
GATGATGGTGGTAATGATGATTAAGCCTTTTGAGCATGCACAATTTATTACATAATTGTTCAGTATACGTTGAATATATAATAATAATAATAATAATAATAATAATAATAATAATAATAATAATAATAATTTTTCACGTCCATATAATACCCATTATTTAAGTTTTCTTTTACTGCCAGTGTAATAGGGTACTTTTCTTTAAATCCATGTTAATACCCCATCAATTGTAAGCGGAATATACACACTTATATTTTCGTATAGCAAGCGAGTTACAAAAATAGGAAAATAGCAAAAAAAACAAAACCCACACACCAAGAATATATTAGATACAAGATCAACCCTCAAAGTGCCAATTGCTAAAATTTCATATTAAATAAACAAGAAATAGAAGCACAAATGAAAAGATACTAATAAAATCCTACACGGGAAAACTAATAAACAAAGAAGGCAAAAGTATGCTTATTCAGCATCCTTTCACGTTATCCTTGTGTAGGCCTAATGTGTCAAGTAAAACTGCTCTCATCCTTTATCTATCGAATGTCCAAACTTTTGTTCCGCCGGGAGTTAGTTTCTTAATATACTTCGAAAGAAACAGTCTCACCTTAGGAAGGATATTGTAGGAATGAACTAGGCTCCTCGATCAAAGATATCTGTGGTTTTCAGTCTGATGTGAAATATGCAACAGAAACAAAAATAGGTCTTTTCAACCGAAGAATGGGGAAATTATAAGAAGCTTGGTTGAATCTCGTAAATTTAGAAAACAAGATTTAAATATGATGTAACAGGTGAACAGAATGTTGGTAAAAATGAAGTAGTTATTAAGTTTTCATCAATTAAAGTGTGTACGAACATTGCAGAGAAGTGTGATAACGGCGGGCTGAAGATCAGTGAAAATGAGCATGTTAAAATGATTACTTTGGTAACAGTGCTATCAGGAGCTTTTTGAGTAGGCTACATACGAAAAGTTTGAGTCTGTTAGATCTGTCAGATTTCCTGGTTTCTGTTGAAAGGATTGCTGAACACAACGCTTAATAGGAACATACCGTCTTCTATCAGAAAGGAGGGAAGTAATCAGAAAATCTGCCTAAGACGATGCCTTTCTAGCCCTGACTACTATGAAGAAAGCTGGAATAGCTGTGGGTGGACATGGGGAATCGCCAAATGGAAAGAAAGGCGTTGTAAATGGTGTTAAGACAGGCTCACTGAAGTAATAGATGTTGGTCACCAGGAGCGAAGAGAAGATATTTCTCGTCATAATGACATAAAAAGACACGATAGAACTAATATTCGGCTAGTGGGAGCAGAAACCCTAAATCCAGTTAGCCCCCAGGAAAGCGAAAAGTTGAAGGCAATGTCGTCTCATGTGTCGAGTGGAAAAGTATATCTTAAGATTATTGTCGATGTTCTTCCATAACGACGGACAACAAACGGGACATTCAAGATTTAGATTTGGGTAAAGGAAATGGAGCTTTACAGTATGGTCATTTCAGTGACAGAACTGAAGAAACTGATGGTAATGGAAAGGTGACGATGGCATGACACGATGTAGAAATAAGCAGCAACATTGATGGGAATATCATTGTTCACGATTTTTTAGTTTGAGACATTTTGACTATAAAATATACTGAGGTGCTCTCTTATATCTATATAATATTCAAAGCATTTGAGCGATGTTTGTTTTTAACACCAAGTTGCCACTGGGATATTCATAAAGTGGATTCAAGGTTTGTAGAAGAGTATTTCAAGAATACTTCAGAACAGAGGTTTGTTAATGGAATCTTTCTGTTTAGATAAATGCGGTAGGCAAGGAAATCTTGTATTTATGTTGCAAAAAAATGTTTAGAATACTTTTATCGAGAAATAAAAATTAACCATATTAGCTCACTTGTAATTTTACATGGTAGTAATAGTGTTTCTTTTGGGGTATTCTGATGATGCTGGTCGATGATGAGAATAATATATTAGAACATTAAAATAGTTTTAAATACTACATTTTAGAGGTCTTGTGATGTGAAATCATACGAGGGAAATTGATATATGATGGAATATGTATTTGGCCTAATATGGTTGGCTGGCCTACCACAGTATTAAACAACAAAAAGAGTTGTGTGAAGATAATCGATTTGCTTTACTCAAATTGTTATGGTAACGCGCCATCACTGAGTAGGAATACTGTGTTTGGGAAAATCCAAATAACGATTGGAATATTTGCGCACAGGAAAGTGCCTCCAACGGAAAAGAATAATTCTGCAGTTTGCTGTGTTCGAAGGTGAGGTATTATGCAGAACACTATCCAGCGTCGATGTAATGCTTAAATAAATGAATTAGTATTTGGCTAGCTGACGCGTTACAGATAACGGCCAGCAAAGCAGAAACAATTTACCAGTGGAGAGATGGAAGGGGAAACGATACTATTATTGTTCACGAGGAAACACAAAGTTTGTTGTTGTCACCCTTTGTTAAAATGCGCCAGAGTGAAGTGATCTTTTCTTTCTTATATTAGCTTTATTTGAAGAGAATGATCCAACATTTTCTTAGCTGAAAAGGTTATCAACTTTAAACTATCTGTAAATCTCCCAAGGCATTATGTAACAGTAAATTAGTTTTTTAAAAGCTTAAGAAATCTAAACTAGTTACAGTTGTGGAATTGAAGTAGCGTATGTTTTCTACTGGGGAAATATATGGTTTCATGTTAGATTTAGACATGAAATTTTTAGATTTTAAATATATCGGTTTCTGCATAGTGCTTTGCTAGTTGAAAGGAAGTCATATGATTAAATAAGGTTATTACTAAATTATGTTACATTATTCCGCACACAGTTAAAATAATACTGTATGGTACAAAAAACTAACAATACCTGAAATTTTTTTCCAAAATGAGCTTTTTTTTTATTTGATACAGAATTATAAAGGCGTCAGTTCTGCTTGAAAAAGGCCGATAAGTGTCCATGAACAAATGAAGGAATCTGCGCAGTTAAACACTAGTACAGAGAAAATGAGGCGTCACCTTTAGTTGGGTCAGACACTGGAGAATTTGGAAGACAAATAGCGAACACCGAAAAGAAAGGAGAAATAAAAGCAAATGGATTATGCAAAGAAACACAATAGAAAGTTCCGGGTCACCGTCAAGGGAAAGTCATAAGAAATTCGATAAAAAAATGTACTTCCGGTTTCTATGTTTTTTTCGTGTTTTTATCTCTTTCTTTTCGGATTTTTAGTCTCCCCTTTTTGCCACATTTCTTCTATTTTTTTTTATTTTTTATTTTACGACTTCCATGGAAATAGCCTTGAAAATCTGCACTTATTTTTTCTTAGAAATAAAGAAAAAATTATGGCAATATCAGATGAGAAAATATTCGAAAATGACAATTTTCCAATCGTTTCATGTTGCTCTTGTCGTCTATTTCAACTTTTTCTTCTTTTCATACTGAAACCTGTCTTCATTTTCCTGTTACAGTTTCTGTGAACGCTTGCTTGCCAAATAGTATTCATATAAGAACAAGTTAGCTATTTGTAATGTATTATTCAGGTCTAATTAGTTGTTCCTGGTTTGCAGATTTGACATATATCTATTTTGTATATTTATTCCATTATCCCTTTCACATAAAATTTATTGTTCAGTGGAGGTTTACTTGACAGGATGTCTTGTTAAGCTGGCTCCAAGCAAATTTATTGTTAATTTTGAATAATAATAATAATAATAATAATAATAATAATAATAATAATAATAATAATAATAATAATAATAATAATAATTTTTCCGGAAAATATCAGGTGAGGACCCAATAGAACCTGGCTAATCTGATGGGATTCTTGCTCTGAATGATTTATTGTCATTGTTCCCTGTCATCCTAGAGAGAGAGAGAGAGAGAGAGAGAGAGAGAGAGAGAGACGTGGTACGGGGGAATTACAGATTCGTGTTAATAACGGAAATGTGAATTGCTTGAAATGTTTTCAGTTTCCATCAGTACGAAATTCCCTTCGTTTTTCATGTAGTTTTGTATCTACGTACCTCTAATTATTTGATTGCAAATTAGAGAGTTATTATCTGATAATTATTTCCATCCCAGTGAGGCGAGGATTACCTCGCTGGGGGGCTTCTCGAATTTTAATTAGATGATGACATACAGTTTAAAGAACACTGATGATTGCATATAGGTGCTTGTGTGTGTGTGTTTTTTTTTTCTTTCTTTCCACATCTAGATGTAACTCATAACAGTTGATTAACAGTCAGGTACATAATACAATGATTGGGACAGTTAAGGTTTTTTATTTCAAGGAAACGTTTTCTAAAAAGAACAAGAGAGAGAGAGAGAGAGAGAGAGAGAGAGAGAGAGAGAGAGAGAGAGAGAGATTACAAACCCTATTCTGGGCTACATCAAAGTTTCATGACGTAATGGCTCCAAACACAAAAGAATAAAGCTGAAAGTTATAAATAAATAAATAGAACACTGAGGAAACGCATCTGCATAAATAAAAATGGAACATTCAGCGGAAAGTATACCAATATTCGTGACGCATGGGAATGGTGATTGAAAATTATAGCCTTTATTGCAAAGATTTCGGAGTGATATGTCCATATATTACTCAGCGACAATTTGCAATACATTACAATGACTTGTATTTTTGGGGATCAACGTGTGGCCGGGTAGTTATAACAGGTGATAGTGATGTTGAAATGAAATACGTTAACGGCGGTGTTGTGGATCTGGGCAATAAATTCACGGAGTGGAATATCTTGAATGCGATACTGAGGCTTATTATGAATGTGATACTGAGGCTCTGTGACCAGTACGCCCAAAATTTTATTGCCAAGTTTCATTGCATAAAATGTCATTACGTTTGAGGATTTTTCACCTCAAAGAAAAAGTAATAGAAGTACTTTATTTTAGACAGCTGTAGGTCTCGTGTTATACACACAGTGGTAGCCCATTCGAAATGTCCTTGGTTCTACCCAGGCTCGGCGCAACCAATTGGTCCAGTTGCGGATGGGTAGAAAATTTCAGCTCCCAGTGAGTCTGAAGGAAGGTGGTTGCCAGTCCTATGGTCCTTGCCTGGCCCCAACCAAGGCAAGAACCCATTCACAGATGGGTTGACTCATGGGTGGCAGGCCTGGGTAGAGTCATGAGTGTTTCAAATTTGTGCGTTAGCTGAGGGTACACAAACTGCAAAAATGGTGTGCAAAAAATGGAAATAACCATATGAACATAGCAGAGGGAAGACAGAGGGACTTCATAACTCCGTCAGCTTCCATTTTTTTTTACTTTACATTTCCGTTTCTTGTTTCCACTTACACACACACACACACACACACACACACACACACACACACACACACACACACACATATATATATATATATATATATATATATATATATATATATATATATGTGTGTGTGTGTGTGTGTGTGTGTGTGTGTATATATATTTTATCACCCTGACCAGGATTCGAACCCATGATGTAGGAATGACGGTGACTCGTTTATTCCTGTTAAATTCAGCGTATTTATTCGCAAACGAAATCAACCAATCTCCATCATAGTAGATAAAGATTGCTAGTAGTTTGTGAATAATCTGTATGTGACTTTTTTAGACTCAACTATTAATCCACAAATACCCCTTAAAATCGTATGTACTTTACCTTGGGAACAACTTATGCCCAAGCCAAGCACATCTACCCTGTTTTAAAAACCATCCTTTGTCTTTAGTATTTTTACAGTTAAAATAGCATTTATCTCAAGACCAGTCTAATTAGCTTTATGACCAGAATGCACAGATTTCTGTGCGACACCAGAAATTGAAAGATTATCACAAGCATCCGGGCCTTTGCGAGAGTCCAACTGTAACCAAGTATTCTCCTATCAGTTATGTTGATAAAACGTTCATTTAAAAGAACACAAACCCCAGTTTGTTTATACAACTGTAGCCAATTTAAATGTGAAAATCACTCAAAATGTAAATCCCTTGTTTGAGATTTTTTATATACAGAAGTATGTCATATTAAGAAGAGCATGCTCAGTTTCGCTAACTAACGACATTAGAGCATGGTTCCTGATTACGAATTGACTTATATAAACATTCGAATGTAAATTTTAATGATTATGTAAGTACAGCTGAAAATAGCGTGTTATCCTATGCATGCGAATATAAAAAAGTAATTGTTTTAGAATTTACCCTAAAAGCAATTTAGCGACCGCTTCTTTTTCGGTAAAAAATTCTCCGATCTAAGTTAAACTTTATAAATGTCGTCTAGTTTAGGGAGTAGGTAGTAAAAGAAGTATATACTGTATATCCGAAATCAATGTTCAAGCCTCCAATATTTCAAATAACCACAAATTCTGCCAATATTTGTAGCATATTTTGAACGTTTTTCAGTGCTAAAAGTTCCACCGAATATTTAATGGTATGTAT
Organism: Macrobrachium rosenbergii; assembly: GCA_039081455.1. NCBI lineage: Eukaryota > Metazoa > Arthropoda > Malacostraca > Decapoda > Palaemonidae > Macrobrachium > Macrobrachium rosenbergii. Next base: position 6,414 of record JANJGK010007802.1, read on the forward strand.
TAATATTTTAAAGATTTATACGTTAGCTTATGTAAGTTTCGAAAAAAAAACAAATATTTTGAACAGATAATTAATGAGATAATGAAGGAGAAACAAAAATTATAGAAGAGATAAAATAAGTAGTTATCTTCTTTTTGTCCATATCATCAAGTGCTTTATGGTACATTAAGGACAATAGATTCGTCTGCAACACGTGAATGCATCAATTGAATCTTGTTAAATTTCACTAATGGTTTATTGAACCTTAGTAGTGTCTGGGTCTGATGGAAATCTCAGCCACGAGAAACTTGAATAATTTTTTATCGATAAAGGGACTGATTAATTAAAATTAAAAGGTATTTTATGATGACGTTAACTTATCGAGATGTTTATATCGTGCATTTCCAAATTTCCCGTGAAATGGATGGTAATAAGACTAAAATGGAGACAAAGATGACGTATGTAACAGTAAGAGAAGTGATTTCGATATATCCGAATTTGCCCTTTTTAGTTTTCTGTAAAGCAAAACTATTGAGATTGCTATTTGTCTGTCCGTCCGCATTTTTCTGTCCGCCCTCAGATCCTAAAAACTACTGAAGCTAAAGAGTTGCAAAATGGTGTGTCGATCACCCACCCTCCAATTATCAAACATACCGAATTGCAGCCTTCTAGTCTCGGTAGTTTTTATTTAAGGTTAAAGTTAGGCGTGATCGTGCGTCTGCCACCGCTACAGGTGCCAACAACACAGGCCACCACCGGGCCGTGGCTGAAAGTTTCATGGGCCGCGGATGAGAGTTTCATTGGTCGTGGCTGAGAGTTTCATACAGCATATATGCTGTACGGAAAGTTCGATTGCGCCGAAGAAACTGCGACGCATTTTTTTACTTGTTTTTTAATGCTATAGAATGTGGTCCAGTATTTCTGTTGAGTGTGTTGAATAAGAGGAGGTAAGAAATATCTTTTAAGATGAAAATGAAATAGAAGGTAAAAATGCAATAGGGAGACGTGCAATTAGGGTGGAATACAAAAGACCAAAGGTTGAATCCCCCTCAGGTGAGGATAAGGATAATGACGTAGGTTTTTTCAGTTAAGGAAAAATGGATAAAAGCAGTGAATGATTAGACAGCTCAATGGAGATTTTAATGGAGAAAGAAAGAGCCAAGTTGAAATAGACGGCCGCGATAGGATACGCATGAAATAAGGGAGAAATTTAGGAAAAATATTTATGAGTTTTTGTGAGGGTCGGGGAAGACGTTTTCTTTCTAGAGAAATAAAGATAGGAAGAAGTATGAAGTATTATGTTGGTATGACCTAACAGAAGAATTGGAGTAATGGGAGAAGAGGAAGTAATCTTATTTCATTTCTGTGAGCATCTTGAGTGCCCTAGAAATAGATATTTTACCCACGACCGTCATAACAGGAAAGTAATCGATCCCTTAAATACAATATATGCTAAATACAACTATGAGAAACAATCGTGATGGAAAGGCCATCTTCTGTAACAAAAGTTAAATTAATAATTAACTATTTCAAAATATACTTACTCATAGAAACATTGAACAGATTTTCAAGGGAACAATAATTTGAAACGAGAACGCATTCATAACAAATTAAAAAGACCTGTTAAACTTCATGGAAAAACCAATTCTTTCAAAAGCATCCCAAAATGTCATTAGAGCTAAAAATTCTTTCCAATCTATGTATTTTGGTAAGAGAATACCCATCATTAACATCTCTCATTCAACAAAGATATTTGAAATCTATGCCGATAATTTGATGCTAGATATTATGATTACGGTTTTGGATTGCGTTTCTTCCATTTGTTTTAATGATGCAGATAGAAATGAGTGTCAGTTATACAGGCAGCTAACAGAGCTTGCAGGTAGTGGTAAGAAAAGAAATTAAGAAATAAATGTTGACGAAAGTAAATAAAATGAAGCTTTAATGGCAAGCACAAGGGCTGATGATGGGAAACTAACGTATCTGATTGCCGTAAACATTTTGGAAGCAAATGACAGCTGGAATAGAATGAGGAAAGGATGAATTACATTTAATGTTGTTGACGAAAAATGTTCTTGGAGATGAAGGCTAAATTATGTGACTGGTTAGTTGTGCCAGGATGTCTTTCTGGGAGTCAAGAGTGGAAAAAAAATGTTGAAAATAGTAGAATTTAGCCGTTACCTTAGCAATATATTTAGAAAGAGGACGTTTTAAATGGTGAGAAACCAAAATACGATGGAGTTTCGATTACAAAAAATCTTTAACAGTAGAAAACAGATAGACCGGAGTGTTTTAAGAGACTTTTATATCACATTAAGAATGTTGGGGGCAAGTTTAAGAAAGCGATTTCTATGTCTACAGACTTAAAAGGAAAACTAGAAAGAGCTAAAATGCTGATTTGACGAATTTTACTTACTTCCTGAACAAAAGAGACTAGATACACGAAAGGAATGGGAGTGTATAATAGGAGAAGAATAAAATAAAGCAGTTTCATTGTTTAGAATGGTCAAAACCCACATGAAGTAACAAAAATCATGAAAGAATTCTACATAAAAAAAACTTGATGAGATTCAGCCTCTCTTTGAATAAACGTCATTAAGGCTGTTCTGTGAGTTCCCCTAGAAGCCATATAAAGTGGAAACGAGATGTTCATGAAAATATTAAAGTCAAATCTATCAACGAACACTTGTGACAGAGAATTAAAAGTTATTCAAGAAAATTATACTCTGTAACTGACAACTAAATGAGGTCCATCCGTTAAAAAGAAAATCGATGGTAGAGCCTCTAAAAATAGGCCAGGAAATTTATATGACGAGGTAGACGCTTTTAACACAGATTCTAACTGTTAGAGGATGGATATAGCATTACTATGACTTTTATTTCTGTATTTACTAAAGGTATATATATATACAGTATATATATATAAATATATGTGTATAATATTTATATATGTATATATACTGTATATATATATATATATATATATATATATATATATATATATATATATATATATATATATATATATATATATATATATATATATATATATATATATATATATATATATATATAGTCTCGGTAATTGGGCAGCTACTTGGAAATCTTAGCTTGATGATGAATATTGCCAAGACCAGGAAGAACATTCATTACACAAGCTTTCGAGGTATAAAACCTCATCATCAGGCTGAAGAACCGACAAGTATTAGAATCAATGAAATTACAATAAAATAAATTGTCATAAAAATCTTCAGCAAAAATACTAACCAAATATATAAAACGAACAGTAATTACAAACTAAAAGGGTGAGACGCAAAAAAACGAAAAATTAAAAACGAACACAAACATAAAAATATAAAAAATATAAGGTGAAATGTAAACAAACTACCAATCACAAACTAAAATATTTAACGACCAAATTGTGTACCTACTATGAAATTACACGATAGCTAGTTGAATACCAGACGAGTTGCTGTTCAATTCGGGTTTCATCCTTTTAATAAACAGCGACTCTGAAATCAAAAGGTCCAGTCTGTTTGAACAAAAAGACAGTACCCGAAAATCCAGGTCAGTGATAGGATGGTCCTGTGCTAAACTGTGTTCCCTAATGGCAGAGAAGGGTGGTTTGGAAAGAGGAAACCTAGTTCTAATAGAAAGACCTCTGTGTTCCATAATTCTGTGTCTGAGCTAGCGGGAACTGGATCCCACGTATCGCAGACCACACTGCGAACAGGTGAACAAGTAAACGACACAGGAATTAAGGTCCACAGGCAGAGTAGGCTTCTCCTTCAAAAGTGATCCCACAGTAAAAGCTTGTGTAATAAAGAATGTTCTTCCTGGTCTTGGCAATATTATTCATCATCAAGATATATATATATATATATATATATATATATATATATATATATATATATATATATATATATATATATATATATATATATATATATATATATGACGAACATCTTCATTTACATCGAAGATGAAGTCTACTCGGAAGAGGAAAACTTTCACCATTTAGTGCCGATATGTCGACGACAAATTTATGAAGATCGCGGGTGAAGATACCCTCTCACATCACGACACTGGATTGTTGATGACTAGCTTCTGTAGAAGGCACCGCCTCAGTGTAGGCAGTGGGCCCCCCACCCTGTATCTGTAGTCGACCGTTATACTGTAGTGGTTAGTCTCTGCCTACAAGGAACTCCAGAGAGCTGCCAAGCAACTTGTTGATAACGGTTTACCAAAGTAAGTTTTGAGAGGACCATTAGAAAGATGATCATCCTTTGGTATGGCTAGGTAAATGAATGGAGATAACAGCATTAGTGATCACAATAACATCCGCACAGCCCTCCCCCTGTCTTTCCAGTAGAGCTCTTGGGGACCAACCTAGGATAGAAACATACTTGTCAAAGTGATGAATGCGAGCCTCGCGAAGCCTCAAATGTCGGGATGACCCAGACTTGTCTGTCGACGAGACTAACGTACCACTTCAGGAAGGTGGCATTGAGTTGAACTGCAGGGCAGACCATAGTCTTCGTTTACCATGGAAGTGACGAAGAGTAGAGACTGGAGTATTGAACATTAGACGCCACTAATAGGGGATGATTTAGAATCCAGATTCTTTAATTTACAAAGTGCTAGCTTTCGAAGACATACAGTCTTCTTCATCAGTGCATCGGTACCTAATGAAGAACACTATTTCTTCGGAAGCTAGTACTTTGTAAATTAAAGAACCTAAAATCTAAACCATCCTGTCTTGTTGAAGCCTAACACTAGTATATATATATATATATATATATATATATATATATATATATATATATATATATATATATATATATATATATATATATATATATATATATATATATATATATATTTATATGTATATATATAAATGAAACTCAATATATTTGTAAAAATAGTAATATCTAGTGTTTGGTTATCATAATTATACAGGTTTTCTTTCTGCAGGAAAGTTACATTAAGTGCATGGAGAACTGTTATTTCTTTAAAAAATTACGTATAAGCGTAATTAGTGGTTTCTCACAATTTACAGGCTCTTACCACGATAATTTTATTCATATTCACTGTTTAAGTAAAGTTACTTTTGTACCATTTCCATTAGGTTTTTTGACAGAGATAATAATTGAAAAATACACACTCCAATAAATACTAAAAAAATAATTCGTTACATTTCCACGTCATTGTACTGGCATACTGTGTGTATGTGTGTGTGTATTTGCGTGTACGTGAGTGTATTTGGGTGGGTGGGGAGGGGTGGTGGTCTGCATTATAGGCGCATTGTTTACGATCATATGATCATGACGTAGTAGCCAAAAGAAAGTGAAGGAAGCATTATAATTATTAGGAAAATGTGGACTTTACATGACATATTCAGCCTATTTTTAGGATCGAATAAAAGACGGTGGGCGCATGTATGAAAGAATATTTGTCAAGATGCGAAGGTATTTCTTAAGTTCAATGACAATTTTCCTCAGGAAATTGCCTCCCCCTCTGGCAGCCGCTTCGATCAAAAGCCAGTCAGGACAATTATTCCCTGTCTAACTGTCTTTCGTCCAATGGCTTCCCGTAAACATTTGAAAATATAAACCGAATTTCTTCGACTAATATTTTATCGAGAATTTATGTAAACACGAACTTCTTTGCGGGTTTAAAACTGCTCTGTAAAAACCGGCACGAGGAGAAAACTGACAGTTTTATCGAGCTTCTCAAAAGAATGGGCTCTAACGTTATGTAGCACTCATATCAGCGAGCAAAAAATGTTCCTTTATTATTTTGATTTTCTATGTCGTGTTTACATTTGTACGAAGGTTTCTAGAAAATTGATATTATATTGACGTAGATAATTTTTTAATATAATTTTTAATACAAAAATAAAAAAAAATTATAAATGCATTAGACACTATTAAAATTAAATATTTGTTGAAGGTATTCTATTTATGAGATGTTTAAATTTCAGTATAATATATTTTAGTGAATTTACGTAGCGTTCTCTGTAGAATTATAAAAGAAGAACCTTAGTCAGTAACGGCACCAGAAATTTCTTTTTTGGTAGTAAACCATGTCTTGGCAAATTTTCGTTGAGGGATGAGACCCGGTTTTATTAATGAGATGATAAATCAAAGGTTTGCCTCGGTAAGAAGCATCGGCTGTTACTAGAGCGCTAACGAAAGGAAGACAGTCGCCCTAAGTTTTCTGGTATTGTAAGCTCATTCATATATATATATATATATATATATATATATATATATATATATATATATATATATATATATATATATATATATATATATATATATATATATATATATGTATGTATGTATGTATATGTATATAAATTATGTATATATATACAGTATATATATATATATATATATATATATATATATATATATATTATATATATATATATATATATATATATATATATATATATATATATATATGTATGTATGTATATGTATATAAATTATGTATATATATACAGTATATATATATATATATATATATATATATATATATATATGTATATATATATATATATATATATATATATATATATATATATATATATATATATATATATATATATATACGGTATGTATAGATAGATAGAGAGATAGATAGCTTTACTGCAGTCATCGTTAGAAATATGACCTTTGTTTATGCATTTGGCAAATATTTAGGCGTCCTGTGTGCCATTCCCTTTAAAAAAATCCCAATAATATTGGTATTAGGGGATAGAAAGAATTTAATGGATTATATTTACAGGAAGGGGATTAATGGTAATGTCAATGTTATTTTTAGAGAATGGCAAAAAAGGAGAAATAAAAGGGACTCTAAATAGCCATATTATTTGATTGTACATTATTGTGTTCACAGTGTAAAGTATACGTTACGAAGCAGTTTTTAAAGTAATATTCCGGGTGTATTTTGCATTGCTTCAGTACATTTTGACTTTATAGTCATTCTTGCAATTTGGCGACCATGTTAGAGAGCATTGAGATACTTAAACCTGCTTTATTGAGTGTGATAAGTGCTTAAAAAGTTTATAGATAAACATCTTCATATACACGTGCTCTCTCTCTCTCTCTCTCTCTCTCCCGTGGAAAATAAATCTCCTCAGGTCTGACCTTCATCGCAAGATCTCCAGGGAATCCAGAAATCCAATAAATTCTCCAGGAAGATACCAAACTTCCTCTCTCGAAGGAACCTTCTCCTCTGGCTCTTTCCTCTGGGATATGGAGACACTCAGGAATGTGTTTAGAGGACAAGAGGCAGAGATCGGGCGACGTCGAGAGAATTTTTTACCCCATTCCCATATTATTGAGCAGAGATGTTCATGACGGTATGCTAAGGACATGGAACATTTAAATACAATATTAGGTGGCACACGCGCGCACGCAGATTGGAATGAGGGGAGAGAGAGAGAGAGAGAGAGAGAGAGAGAGAGAGAGAGAGAGAGAGAGAGAGAGAGAGAGAGAGAGAGATGGCAAAAGACACTTTAAATACTCACAAACTCTTGATGTACTTTACACACATCCCTTCATAAGTTCTTAACAAATGATTGATTGCCGCCAACGTGCACGCACACACACATACCACTCACACACACGAGCACACACGTTCATACACACGTAATTATACACACACACACACACACACACACATATATATATATATATATATATATATATATATATATATATATATATATATATATATATATATATATATATATATATATATACACATATATATAAAGCTACATATACCCGGCATATGGTATCCGCTTTACCTTGGGAATAACTTGCACCTAAGGGGTATTATATATGAAATTTGTATCTGCCCTTGCCAGGGTTTGAACCTTTGTCCTATGCAATAGATACAGGGAAGTCAAGGACTTATCCATTTCGGTATCGAGACAGCCGAATTTATTTAGCACTGTTACCAGGGCTTCAGAGGTTTTGTCGTTTCTGCTTTTGCCAACGATTATTGAACGAGTTTCTTTTTCATGGATTTTCAAGACGAAATTATCACTTTTTCTGCCACTTCACGTAGCAAGTACCTCGTGAGTTTAGAATTGTTTGAATAATCTTAAATACGGTGTGCGAAAGAATATCATTCGTATAATAATGAAGCAGTTAATATACTATTAGAAATGAATGATATGAATTAATAATATATTTATGATCATGAAGTGGTAAAAAGATGAAACTTCGCTTGTAAGCAGCTTTAAAGACAATGTTTAAATGAGTGGAAATGAAGCACAAAAATCTCCAACGAACATGGAAGTAATGAAGCAGATGATTCAGAAATGGACAGAGTTGTGGTAAAAGTGGAAGTGCTCCATATGGAAAATATCCTAGATGAGTACTTTGAGTTGATAATGATGTGTGGTAATTAAGCGGAAAAGTAACAGAAAATCTATCACGTACGTACTGTTGGAGAATAAAGACCATGTATTACCTGGTTTCATTCCTGTTTAATGTTGATCCTGTGAGGAGCTAAATGTAGAGTATATTTCGACAACATTAATTAAAATGCAATCCGTATGTACAGTTCTGATAAGGACAAATGAACTTTAAATTTTCTGAAAAGTTTAAGAGAAACGTTTTTCATTCTTGTTCAAGGCTAATTAATAATTTGTAGGGTAAACGTTTGTCCTTTACCTGACACGAAGAAGCAGATAGACTGAATTCATTTCTTTTGAAATTAATATCCAAGGAAATAATATTGAATATGAGACCAAATTACAATGACTGAAGAAATACTGTGAAACCATAACAATTTGTACTTTTTATCACTAATAGGAAACAAAATCAAGTATTGACCTGAGATAGTGAGACGGATGCTGACGGAATATTTTTATGAACTGTAATAGCTGAATAAACCAGTTCATCTTGTTAACCAGTTCATCTTGTTTAAATATGACGATGGAAAAGATACCCATGCATTTTTTTAAAAATTCATGAATCGCTTTCGGATTGCACTTATCAGTTACATCCACAGGTAAATACTGTCCCTACTGCAACATTTTTCTAATGTTTTTAGTGTTAATGAACGCATCATTAATTTTTTTTTTTTTTTTTTTTTTTGTCGAACCTTCATTATCCATCCCGCAGAGAAAGAAGCCTGTTGTTTTATGTGAACAAATTACCTATACTCTGATTTTTCGAAATAGATTTATCTTTTGTTTTCTGTATCAAGGAATTTTATAACCAATAACATTAACATTTAGTAACATATCTCCATCATATTTTTTCTGTTCCATTAAGAGTGCTTGCCGTAATATTTTCCAGAAAAACGATATCTTTCCATTCAGCCAGAACGTTAACTTAAACCAAAAATAAGTCAGACTGACTAGCAAAGTTAAAAGGCAACAGATATCCGGTCATATCAAATAAAATATTATTTCCATGGTGTTTTACGTCTACCTTTAATGCGGTAATGTAAAGATGGTTACTTAAATGTCACCGTAATAATAACAGACCCCACTGAGTTGGTAATAAACTAATTTTATAGACGACAGATTTTCCATATTACTAAATGATTTTACAATGTTTATCATATTTACTCTGAACTACCTTTTTATAATATTTCCACTTCCTTTTTAACGTGATGTAGTATTTATTTTTTAACGTGATGTAGTATTTATTTGATCTTCGTCATAAAAACTCCGTTCACGCAAAATAAAAGGTCGTTTCTTAGAGCAAATTGATTTACTTGCATTTTCAACTTTTTTGGAGTCGTACTTTAATTAACTTTGTTGTATTCTTCTGTAGCTTTTCCACTTTCGAGTCCGAGTTCTTGCTTTTACAGGGAAATGTCCCGTCCCATAAATTACGAATCCAATTAGATTAAACCTTTGATTATGTTGATTGTGTGCGTGTTTGTGTGGGTTTATTTGAGATAAATGGGTTTGTTTTTCCAACAGGATAAGGAATATGCGATACTTACATTTAGCAGCCACAGTATTTTTAAGATAGAGGTAATTTTGCTGTCAGACGGAAGTAATTTATATGATCTTGTGGGATATTTCGCCAGGGATGCGTTGATTACGCCATGTTAACGGAAGGTCTTGGAGATACACACACATTAGCTGTCGGCTGCTTATATGAATGTCCTATTATACAGTAAGCCTACTACTAGTACTCAAAAGCTCTAAAACCATTAGTCTTGATTATCAGTAAAACTGTATACATTATTCCGTTAGTTTCCTAATTTTTAGTTTTCAGTCCGCACTTTTTCTGTCCGCCCTCAGATCTTAAAACCTAACGAGGCTAGAAGGCAGCAAATTCGTACGTTGATGATCCAGCCTCCAATCATCAAACATACCAAATTGCAGCCCTCTAGCCTTAGTAGTTTTTATTTTATTTAAGATTAAATTTAGCCATAATCGTGCTTCTGGCAACGATATACGACAGCCACTACCGGGCCGTGGTTAAAGTTTCATGGGCCGCGGCTCATACAGTATTATACAGAGACCACCAAAAGATAGATCTATTTTCGGTGGCCTTGATTATACGCAGTACAGAAAACTCGATGGCGCCGAAGAAAGTTCAGCGCATATTTTACTTGTTTTTCTTTATTCATGGATTATATAAAAGTTTTCGGTTGCTTTCCGCGTATTTGGCCATCCACAAAGTGTCTGGAATTGAAGTATTGACAATTTCAGATAAAATACAAATTCTACTAGGACTCTTTCATCATAATTACCTTACTCTTGTCAAATAATGCCCTTAAGCCTTCTCTGCTTCTTCAGTTACCTAAAGCCACGTCTGATTACAGAATATCAAACAAAATCAAAATACAATTCTGCATTCTTATCTGTGTTAGGGTTACATAAGGGATGAGTTGCTAACAGGAAAGTGACAGAAACATGAATAGCAAAATCAAAAAGACTGGGACATGCTCAAGAATATCCAAATACACACACACCACACATATATATATATATATATATATATATATATATATATATATATATATATATATATATATATATATATATATATATATATATTTATATATTTATATAACGCATTTTACAGCTCCCTAAGTGGCGCTAGTTTGTGTTT
>JANJGK010007802.1:20000-29454 GCA_039081455.1 Macrobrachium rosenbergii
TATATATATATATATATATATATATATATATATACACACAGACACACACACACGTAATAATTGCCTCCTTTACATCCATTCATATCACGTTGTTGAATATAATAACTAATCACACTCACGCTCATCCATCAACTACTGAAACTTGGGTAAACCCCTGTTCACAGAGCTTCGATTACTTCAAGTGATTTTTCTATCTCGACGCAAAAAGGCTGTTTATCAGCATAATTGGCCTGTATACACTACGACACTTCTTTATGTCTTACCCGCACTCGTATGTTTCATGGATACTGGGGCATTTCTGCTCTAACATTTTTTCTTATCACAATTTCCAGGTAATATTTTCTTGGTATTGTTTTTCTACCTCCAGGAACTTATCATGCAATAGAGACACTCCTCGCTCTCCAGACCCACTCATGCAGAGATAAGAAACTCCTTTTTTTCTATTCTTGCACAGGCAATTTTGGCCATACTATTCTTGGACTGGTAAGGTCGAACTGTTTCACTCGTAAATGCAAGTATGATTTAGAAACATGCTGCTCTAATACGTATATTTATAATCCAGTATTACGTGTTGTTTATTATTTTCTATGTAGTGAAAAAACTTGAATATCACCCTGCTAGGCTATGTTTTATCCCTTGTAAACTATACCTTTTCTTAAAGATAGTGCTGCAACATTTTGGAGATTTACATGAAAATATAATTTTTCGGTTATAATTTTTATTTATAAATAAAATAATGAAATTTTTATTTCTGACAAAGCATGAACTGTTCTTCTTTACGCACGCATAAACTCTCTTTCCCCCACTCTCTCAACGTTTTCTCCATGCAGTTTTCAGAAAACTTTTTTTTAACAAACTCTCTCCCTCTCTCTCTTGCTTTGTGTTTGTGTGTGTGTGTATGTGTGTGCGCGCGCGCACGTGTGTAGACATGTGTTCTTGTATCATCATATTATTGCAATAATTCTTCCTGAAGTATTTTTTTGCGATGTCATCATTTTAATTAATATAAACGCTCGCGTCATCTAACCTTACTTTCGTTTAGCAAGGGCATAACAATAGTAGCGAGAGTCTTGAGATGGAGAAATAAATCCACAGTTATATATGGACATATATTTAAGAATAAATCTGTACAGAGAGCTTTCGGAAATCTGTTCGATTCCCCTTTTCAGATTCCCGAAAGCTCTATGTAGAGATTTATTTTTAAATGTATATACCCACATATAACTGTGGGTTTGTTTTTTTAATAACATTAATCTGTTTGTAATCATGATGTAAACTTTTAATTGTGTTGCTATAGTCAAATTTTCTCCTTGCACTCGGGAATTTTTCCATTCAAGGAATAAGTAAGAGAGACTACGCAAGTGCCTTTGGCAATGCTACTTGCTCTAAAGGCACTGATTCTCTTTCCATGAGAACCTTGAGAACGAATCGTTCTTTTCGGCAAAAATAATTTAAGAATTTGTATTTGAGATTCCATTTTCAGAAAAAAATTAAAAACAGTATTGCGAATGAATTTATGCTGTGTTTTCCGGATAAAGGTTTCTTATCAGAACGCTAAATTTAAGGAAGACTATTAAACGAAAATATACCTAATATATCTTATATTTATTTGGTGTGAACCATTTTTACTTTGGGGGATACGTTTGCTTTATAGTTCTGTATTTCATTCTCTTTCACATCGCTGTGCCAGTATTTTTATAATGATGTTTTTTTTTTTAATTACTGACCAAATTCCAAATTTTATTGAATGTAAGTTTTATAGAGGTATCAAATCATCATCTGCTTCAGAATACTGTTTCGAGACTTGTTTACTGTTAGTTTCTTTACTGACCCAAAAGATGGGATCTTTGAAACAGCATAACATTTCTAAATGCTATTTATAGAAAATCCTAAGTATGACCTCTTTGCAGAAAGAAATTAAGCCTTTAACTTCACTTGATTTTTTTTATGTATTGCGTTCATGTATTAAAAGGGAAACAGATGAAGGGGAACCATGAGATGATTATTCGTTCCTAACGAAACTGTATTGGGAATTCAACAAAGCTTCTGCAGTCAGAACCAAGATGATAGTTTTAAACTGGAACCTCCTTTCAGCAAACGGGAAAGCAATATAATGAACATATTTTATATGATTTCGGACGATGATATTACTTATTTGAAGTACCTCTTTGATTGAGGTTGTGTATGATGAAGTGGGTTCTAGAATCTGACCTACGTAACGTCCTTTGGAAAATGCACTCTTTCTCCAGTCATATTATAAGTTACTAAATCTTGTGTTACTATTCAAATAAGGTGCCATTGAGTGAAGGGCTCATTTCCATGATGTTAATGCTAGTAAACTGGAATCTAGAGGGTAAGACAATTTATGTCAGCGAACTGTTGGACATCTGTTTTTAAATGGTATTGGAAGGCCCAGTTAAGAAGACAAGATCACAAAGCAAAGCAACAAGTCAGTACGAGTCATAATTTTTCATTCCCAAGATAATTAGGATTTAGAATAATTTATCATTCTGAGTTAGGTCCTTGCTCTCTCTCTCTCTCTCTCTCTCTCTCTCTCTCTCTCTCTCTCTCTCTCTCTCTCTCTCTCTCTCTCTCTCTCTCTCTCTCTCCCAAAAATACCTTTCTTGTACTGGAAAGTCAAACCGTTAAAAATCAACACACATACAATTGAATTTTTGGAAGTCACAGTGATTTGATAGAGGATTATCTTCTGAGTAAGAGTAATCACAGATTTCCTCTTTCTATCGCTCTTTCCAAGTAAAAGAAATCCAGTAAAGCAAACGCGTGTAAACTGAGTCCAGGTCATTACTGGTACGCCTTCGTCCATTCCAGAAGTATACACTAAGAGGCGCTTTCCATCTCGTTTTATTTCAGGGTTCTTGTAAACCGCATGACAGGTGTTCCTGGAAGTCATTATTCTTGTCCTAGGAGCGATATAGTTTCCTAGAACTGTAAAATCTATCCGTGTAGGAGACCTAGAAAGAAATTTATCCTCGTTTATTTCAGTATCAAGTAAGTACCAAGCAGGTCATTCTACAGTAATAACAAGAATGACAAATATCAAGCACTGTCAAACACTACGAATTTCTCTTTAATGTCATACGTTACTATGATCATAATTTTTTTTATGATATGAGATATCCCATGCAAGACATTGATATTAGAATATCCATATCAACATAGGACATATGGGAACAAGAACTTTTTTTTTTTTGTATATGTTTCAGGTAAATAGATTACGCATCTGGTAAAATCGTCCCCTCCTTGTGTAAATATAGTTACTCTTATTGCTATTAACATTGTTATTGTTGCTAGATTTAAAAGCAGTGGTATCACTGTCATTATCAGTATTATTATTGGCATACAGGAGAGTCACATTCTGACTACTGCAGGAGGAAAAGACACTTCTTGCGTAGATTTTTTAAAATGTATTGTTATAACAGTACCGAATTCGTTAGTGTTTCTGTCTATTTCCCTACGTCACAAGCGTTTTTTCCTCGTTAACATTCAAGTTACTGTTGTATTGAATTTCTTCTGGGTAGAGATGGTGCTTACCAGGTAAATGGTGATGGTCAGTCACAGAAACAGTATCCAGATTAGTGTCCCTGAGTACACCCTATAGGCCAGTTTCCTGTAGGACGTAATTCGTGTTAATCCTATCTCTGCTACTCAAGGATTTGTTCCAACGCACAGTGGGAATATAGTTAATTAATGCCCGTCCTTCTGTTCTGCGTTTTGTATATAATTGCTCTTGAACATTATTTTACGAATATCAAGGTCAGTTCTGTCTTTTTCGTCCAAATAATAAATTGTTAAAGCATTTTTCATGTCATTTGTTCTCATATGAACTTTCGTCCAAATTCCTGCCTGCTTTTTCGACATATGAAAGGCTGCCTTTTTCACATCCGAAAGGCTGCCTTTTTCACATCCTATAACGCATGCCCCTGCGTTTTATTTTTCATCTTTATCTGCCGTTTGCATACGTTACTGCTGATGGTGTTGTTGAAATAGAACACGAATTCATAGTTGTCTTCCTTTAGCTTTTTTTTTTTTTTTGGTAACCGGGTTGTGAGAAGGGAATTTTATTATGACTTTCCCTTTTGTGTATTGCACTCTGTATTTTTGGGGGTGAGGGGGGCGTGTAGAAGATTTTCCTACCTTCGTTTATTGCATCGGTTACAAACTAGAGTGGATAAGCTAACTTCGCGAAACATTTTTATATTCATAAAACCTTTTTCTCCGTGCAAATATTGGGGGTCGTATATCCAAACTGCATAAATATGGTGAGAAAACAATGACCATAAGAATCTATATGTGCCCCTCCCTGGAAACCTAGGTATCGAAACCGGGTATTCCCCATACACAAGCGTCTAGAAACGGGACGCTTATGTTTATGTTGTAAATTTTTTTGGAAGGCGCCTAGGCAACGGTTGCATCTAAAAATGCATCTAGCCTCTCTTCAGAATATACATCTAACAGCGCAAACACTTCATTCCTGGGGCTTCCAAGAAATTTCCAAATATTTCATGTAGAGATGGGTAGGAGAGGGAAAGAGAGAAAGAAAGGAGACCATAGCAACAACGAGGGTTTGTTTGCGTGCTTATCCATCGGAATTGTAGAGATGTCAGTCTCGCGCAGTTTTATAAGTTCACATACTTTTTCCGGTGTGGAATGAGGATTCGGTTACTTCTTCCTTACCTACGGCCAGGATAGAGTCTAAAAATTTTATCAAAGGGATCTGTATTAGAGAGAGAGACGAGTATTACGTTTCACTGGAATACCCTCTTATAAAATCTCAGGAAACGTATACGTATGGTATCTCCGAAAGCGTAACTTTGATAAATATCAGGAGATACCATATGTAAAAGTTGCAAATCCTAGAAGTGGCAATAATTTCATTGTTAACTTTTGAAATTGTAAAAAATACTTAATATCTGTTTTACAGGTGCTGAAAACGTTGCATCAAGTTTTTTTTAAGAGACCTATATTAGTTTCGCCATTCGGAAATATGGAAATAGTTCTTAAGCCTGTCACAAAAAAAAAATAGTAAGAAATGTCGCTTTTTCTAATCTGCACTCGGATTTAAGTTTTGACATTATTTGAACACATACGTTTGTCGTTTTATATAAACAGACGAAAGTTTTTGAAACATCTTATTTCATGTCCATCTTCACCCATTTTCTTTCGTCCTGTGTCTTATATCAATGCTCAGAACTAATTATCGGCAAATAGCTGGCAGATTCCTGAGTGGATCTCTCTCTCTCTCTCTCTCTCTCTCTCTCTCTCTCTCTCTCTCTCTCTCTCTCTCTCTCTCTCTCTCTCATCACAGTGGTATATCATCAGGGCTATTAAAGGATCAGACCTTAAAAAAAATTAAAAAGAAATACATTATTCTGCTATGCCATATTATGACGGTTAGTTTAGTTGTTTATTACAACGGCACTGACAATTTTAAACCCATTAAACCAGCCTTTGTAATTAACAGATAGTTCAGTGGTATTCATTCTGTATCGTACACCGTAGGTGACATCTTGTGTACGCGTCGAAACATTAGATTTAATAGATAAACAAGGACAGTATTGTGCTTCCTATATCCTATGAGAATTCACTAAATCATCTACCTGTTAATGAGGAGGATACAATGAAAGAAAACAAAGAATATGATTTATAAAATGGTTGGTAGAAGTAGTTGCTCTTGTTCTTAAGAAGTATGTTGTGTACAGTGTTGTAAGTATTACAAAATAGCTTTGTCGTTTAAAATTTCACCTAAACGTCCATTGTGTAAGATAACCTCATGATAATTACCTCTGGGCAAATGATTCACTCATTAGATAGTTAATGAGGAGGGGTAAATTAGGTTCGGCATAGGATTAATTTGGCTCATTAGTTGGGTAGTTATGAAGATAATCCGGTGTGGCTCAAGTTACAAGAATGTTGTTCGGGTGGGATCAGGGGAGGGGAAGTTATTAGTGTTATATTGGTTAGCGATTAATTTCTGTAAGTAATAATAATAATAATAATAATCATAATAATAATAATAATAATAATAATAATAATAATAATAATAATAATACTAATAATAATAATAATAATAATAATTATTATTATTATTATTATTATTATTATTATTATTATTATTATTATTATTATTATTATTATTATTATTATTATTATTATTATTCTAAAAATAGTAATAATAATTTTTCTTTTCAAGGAATGTCATTTGGAAGTACCGTATGAAAAAGTGGAGTCCATTCAATTTGTCACAAGTTAATGCAGTGTATATATGTGTATATATATATATATATATATATATATATATATATATATATATATATATATATATGTGTGTGTGTGTGTGTGTGTGTGTGTGTGTGTTTTGTATGTGTGTACGTGTGTTTATGTATTGTTTCCGTGAAGTTTAAATACAAAATACCGTAGAGGAGGATGAAACACAGGCCATGGTCTGAACTGCTTTCGTGAATGAAAGGAATTTCCCCAAACGACCAGTCCTTTGGAAAAAGTCTCATACGACACTGATAAAGATTCATTTTTCCTTGTGGTATCTTGCTCATATTGTGCATGTGGTGCTGAGTAATACAACTCTCGGGTCACGTTTACCATATCCATTCTCGTTTTGACCAACTGCCTGCCATTCCTCGCACAGTTGTAAATTGATACAAAGTCTGCTAGGGTCAAGAAACAGCCATCCACTTGCTTTACGTAGCGTGTGCTTGTTATTGTTTGTGTCTTGATGTTTTTGAAATTGAGTTCCGAACAGGAGTAGCTTGGTCGAGTAAAACTGCGGTTTTGCAAATGAAAAATGTGATGCTAAGCCCTGCCTGCTCAGTTTATATGTATCACAAGTTCATACTAATCCATGTTAATGCAAATATTTGGTCTGTTTGGATGTCTAGGACCAGGAAAAAAATGTAGGCTATATATATATATATATATATATATATATATATATATATATATATATATATATATATATACGTATATATATGTATATACATATTGTAAGCTATAAATTTACAGGGTGTATATATACAATGAATGTATTGTTTGGTAGAATGAAAGATATTTTTATAGAGTTCGTTTTCCGTGCAGTACCTTTGGCTTTCAACTATTTCACGTAGTAAAATCCATCTGCGTTGCATTTATTTAACGTCTTTCTAAAATGAATATTTATTCCGCATCACAGCTCTATTTACTTAATCTCCAGGTGAGGTATATTTGAACTAATTTTTTTTTCTTACAGTTTCCGGAAGAGATAAGAGTGGTTTATAATATTCTACTGGGAAGAATTCAGAGCTGACGTAATCTTGAATTTCAAGGAAATTCCAGTAGAATCTATATTTTATTTTTACTTGAAAGATTTAAACCGCATTATTAATGTACATTCATTTACTAGGAAAAATGAATTAACAAAATATGAGTAAGAAAGGGCAATGTTCCGTAGCAACAGAATATACTGTTCACACTTGCACGTTTCCAAAACTGATAAAGGATAAATGAGACAGACTGAAACGTCCCAAAAATAATCAATTTGCGAAAGAAATTTTCGCCGACATTCCAGTATCAAAGAGTAACTGTCCCTTCCAAAGTACCACCCTACCCTTAATATCATTTTGTTAAACCATTATACCCGTTATAAATATTCCTTTATGCCTTTATATTATGCCTTTCATTATATTCTCCGTGATTTTTTTTATCTGTATCTTTCATTTAATGTGGCGTTTATTTAATGGAAATCTTCCCTGCTCAGTTCTGGCGCCCTCATAACAGTCTCCCGATTTCTAATCTCAAGTTGACTTTCTGGTGTATAGCTATTCTTGGATGGCTGGTTTCGATGATTAATATATTCTTAGGGGAATTCTAACTCTAATTTCAATATCGGTATTCCTGTAGTCTCTCATTTTTCATGGTTAGATCTATGGCTCTCCGCAGGGTTATTTTAGTTGTTTCCCTTAGTTTATAGATTGCTTTACCTTTATAAGGTCGTGTGAATATTCCCACTTCTGTTATGGATGAATTGTCGCCAGAAATTGCTGCTGTAAATTTGAACTAACATATAGAGTAACTATTCTTACGAAAATATAAGTATTACTCCAATGAATTTGATGTCCAGTTCACTTGTTCATGCTTATCGATATTGCACTGCGGTCTGTCATTTTCCCCGAGAAATATTTAATATATAAAAATTCTTGACGGATATATTCTACTTTTTTTGCGAAATACTGAAATTTACGTCAATTTTTATTTAGAGCAATTTTATATATTTATTCAAAGATAAAGAGTCATGTTTTGGGTTACCCTTCTTGCGTCTACTGTCTGTTTTACAAACGAAAATTCATCCTCTCGACCTATTTCTTTAGAATATTTCCTTGAAGGTGGCATTCCTTGCTTAACCTTATAAGGCCATGAGTTGCACTTCCAATAGAACATAGCATCTCGCTAGCAATCCCTTTAACTCGTGAGGCATTTGTATCACTCACTTTTTATTGTAGTCACCCCCCCGACAATTACTTCCATAACCCTTTCAGAATTTATTCTCCGTTGTTCATTTCTTCAGTTATATGCTTTTAGCAATCCTCAAAAATAACTTTTCTTTCAGATCCTCCAGTTCGCATTCACTTTCCGCCAGAATAATTTTCTTTACGTTAAACTGTGTCTTTCTAATTCTTACCAGTCCCTTCATTATCACAACGATTTTTTTTCACAATATTTCTTGCTTCCCCTTTGTCCTTTCTACATTCCCTTCCATTATCATCTTTTCTACGTTACAACTGTACGTTTTTTATCTTCATTTAAATTTGATTATCCCCTGAAATCCGTTATATTTTAATATCTCATATGTGCCAAGACTAAGAAATACTTACTTAAACTTGCAAGTTCCTCATTTGTCCCTACTTTTGCTTTAGCCCTAATATTATTAACTGATTATTCATCGTCCTTTGAATTATTTTCCATTCTTTTGCTTGTCTGGTCTTCTTGTATATTTAATTCTCACGGCAGAACCTGTGAATATTATTTGTAAGTGGAATTAATTACTCAGTTATGTTTATTTTTAACTACAGGTTCACCATCATCTCACTCTTCTATATATGATAAGAGTTTCTTATATATTGTCTAGCAACTTCTTCAGAATGATTTCACTTTCAAATAAATAACATGGACACCAGACATCAAATTTAATGAACTTCTAACCCTCAATTACCTTTCTTGACTCTGATTTGCTATATATCATAGTGAATAGTGTTACTACACCACCAAAAACAGTTACCATTTCTATTCTTCGATGCCAGTCAGGCAAAGACTCCAGTTCACTAAGAACTTTGCCATTTCATTACTGCTGCCCACTTGAACATCGCGGCCATAAAGGTTAAGGAATGCAGAAGGTTATTAGCAAACTAAAGGTGGTGAAATACCCGGCCCTCCCAGGTGTGCG
>JANJGK010007803.1:0-27500 GCA_039081455.1 Macrobrachium rosenbergii
AAAAGTTAGTGCAATAGTTCTTTTGTACATTTAACTTTGTCTTTCATAGATTCCAGTTTTCCTCTGAATTCTATGAATACTAATTTTGTGTTCATTCACATTAGATACCGTGAACACTTCTTGTCTATAAATATTTTTGTCTTTCAGTTAAATTTGACAACCAAGACTTCACTTCCATAAAGAAGAGTTGGTGCAATAGTCCCTTGTCTTTCATAGATTCCAATTTTCCTCTTAATTCTATGAACACTAACATTTTTTTTATTCATGTTTGATAACGCCAACATTTTTTTTCCTATAAATACTTTATCTTTCAATTTCATTTGATAACCAGACTTCACTTCCACAGACAAAAGTTAGTGCAATATATACTCTTCCTACTGAGCGTGTTGTTTCGCCCACTCTTTGGCTCACCTCTTCTCACATTCTATCATTTTCGATATATTTACTCACATTTACACTTCCTGGATCTCATTAACCTTTGCATCCTTTACTCTTGTTCGTATTTAGTCTCGATTCTTTTCAAACCCTTTCGAACTTGATCATCAATCTCTGCAGTTTTTCTTCGTATCCCCAATTACTGTAGCACCGTATTGTCTGCGAACATGAGTCATTCTGCATTCCATATTACAATTTAATACCTGTTTCTACCGTCCTTTCTAGAACTTCTTGCATTACTTCATCCACCAAGATAAGAAACAGACAAGGAAACATAACACAGCCTTATGTCACCTCAGTTTTTACATCGAACCAGTCACTTACCCTCCTATAAATATGGTTTTAATTCTATGATAGAAAACGTTTTGGTAACTTTCAGTCATTTTCCCTCGCCAACTTGCATCCTCAGTACTCTCCACAATGCCTCTCAATCAGTTATATAATTAGCTTTCTCTTGGTTCATTTATCCAACTTACAGATAATTTTTCTGTTTGCTAATTACCTTTACAGCTATATCTCACCCCTTCCCTTCAAACTTGAGTTATCACGTACCTTAATTTTAGTTTTCTATAAAAGAAAGCTATTGTGCTGGTTATCACGTACCTTAATTTTAGTTTTCTATAAAAGAAAGCTATTGTGCTGGCTTCGTCTGCCCGTCCGCACTTTTTTTCTGTCCACCTTCAGATCTTGAAAACTACTGAGGCTAGAGGGCTGCAAGTTGATATGTTGATCATCCACCCTCCAATCATCAAACATACCGAATTGCAGTCCTCTAGCCTCCGTAGTTTTTATTTTATTTAAGGTTAAAGTTAGCCATAATCGTGCTTCTGGCAACGATACAGCATTACACCGAGACCACCGAAAGATAGATCTATTTTCGGTGGCCTTGATTATACGCTGCGGCGGCTGCACAGAAAATTCTATTGTACCGAAGAAACTTCGGCGCATCTTTTTTACTTATTAGTTATTTTCACAAAAGAAAATAAGTTTCCCATACTTAATGTTTACTTACAGAGACATTAAACTCGGAAGGTTTTTAATCGTCGTGTCCGCAACGGTCATAAGTGGATTTCCTTGGAGGTTTCTGTAAAGAAACAAAATTCCTTTTAATTCCCTAGATAATTTTTTAGGAGATATTACATAGCCATAAGTTAGTCCGCTGCAATAAGAATAACGAAAAATGTATTTATTCCTCTGAAATCTCACATAGATTTGGATTCATAGAAATTGTTCATTTACTTCACTGTGCCCATCAATAAATTTCAATAACATAGCTTTGAATATTATAGATACGATATTCATCGACAGATTAAATAGAATGGGGAAAATGTATGATGTTCTGATGACTCTGATTTTTTAATTCGGAGGGGAAGCCTGCGAGGGAGATAAGCAAGGTTATATATATATATATATATATATATATATATATATATATATATATATATATATATATATATATATATATATTTACATGTATATATAATATATATATATATATATATATATATATATATATATATATATAAATATAATATACTATATATATATTTATTTATATATATATATATATATATATATATATATGTATATATATATATATATATATATATATATATATATATATATATATATATATATATATGTGTGTGTGTGTGTGTGTGTGTGTGTGTATACGTCCGTATGTGTATATATATATATATATATATATATATATATATATATATATATATATATATATATATATATATATATATATATATATATATATATATATATATAAATATATATATATATATATATATATATATATATATATATATATATATTTATATATATATACAGTATATATATATGTATTTATTTATTTATTTATTTATTTATATATATAATACATAAATACGTATATACATACATATACATATACGATATATATATATATATATATATATATATATATATATATATATATATATATATATATATATACATATATATATATATATATGTATACGGTATATATATACATATATAAACCCATCCTATAATTAGGATAGATATTCCAATTACACTGCGTCGACATGACCCAAAATGCAAATGTAGATCACTGCCAATGAAGAACGTACAAAGCAAGGAGAAGGTACGACGTAACAAAGCATCCTCACGGGATGCCACCTTGCAGCATCTCCTCATTGATCTGCCGAACAATCACACACGTGAATGGGAGGCTCCCGATGAAAGACCATGAAAGGACGGGCGGCGTATTCTGCGGGGAAATTGGAGGCTTCAGGTGAGATAGAACACCTGACATTCACCTGGAGTTAATAGTGGAGACATGGAGACTGAATTCGAAATAGATTATTAGTGCCGAGGAGGGAGGAACGGCATTTGTATCTGCATTTGGGGATGTATTGGATGTATGTATGTATATATATATATATATATATATATATATATATATATATATATATATATATATATATATATATATATATATATATATATATATATATATATGTGTGTGTGTGTGTGTGTGTGTGTGTGTATAAAGAGAGATAGATAGATGGATAGACAGACAGATAGCTATGAAGAAACGGCACAATAATATAAATGAAACGAAGTAAGAATGATAGGTCATTACACTCTTTTCGAATAATAATGGTTTTAGTCCCAGGCAGGCAACCCAATCAATCAAGGAGATTTCAAATGACGAGTTTGGCTACGTTGTTTGTTTGTTCTCTTAACATTATTCAATGTTATATCTTGTTAAGTGGAAAGTCAGCTGTCATACACATGATTAAGGACCAAGTGAGATTGTCATTAAGACCGTTACTTTGTACACACTGAAACTAATGACCATCTCAAGGGACAATCGAAACTAAAAGATGATGTTTTTGAGTATAAACAGAGAAAAGACGAAACGGGTAATTTACAAAACAATGGCCGTTGCTAAATAATTTTATTCCAGGAACTGAACGCAAATTAGTGAATTAAAAAAATACAGTTATCGACGATAGAAGCACTTGAATAACAAAAAAAAAAATACTCACTCTACGGATATCGTTAAACATGTATTTGCTAATGAAACATTTTCTTTAAAAAAATCATAAATAACAAAAATAGAAAAAAGCACAGCGACTCGCGAAAATACATTTATTGGCAACAAAAATATTGGAATAAAAGACAATTTTATCCTGCACTGTACGAAGTAAAACCGATAAGTATGCATTTGCTAATGGAACATTTTCTTTAAAAATCATAAAGTTGAAAAATAAAAAAAAAAAAAAAAAGAGTACTAAGCAAATTTATTCTGGTTAATGAACACAATTTCTGTGATCGGGAAAATACATTTATTGACAAAAAAATATACAGGAATAAAAGTTAGTTATATCCTGCATTCTACGAAGTAAAATCGATAATAAAGTATTTGTTAGTGCAACATTTCGTTTAAAAAATCCTAAAATTAAAACAAAAATAAAAAAGAGTACTGTGGGAAGCAAAAACGTTGCCGATTACTAAACAAATTTATTCCGGTGACTGAACACAAATTTTGTGATCGGGAAAATACAGTTATTAACAAAAAATATACTCAAATAAAAGTCAATTATATCCTGCATTCTACGAAGTAAAATCGATAAGAATGCATTTGCTAATACAACATTTCATTTTAAAAATCCTAAAATTAAAAATTCAAAAAATGAAATAAGAGCACAGTGGGAAGAGAAAATGTTGACACTTACTAAGCAAATTATTCCGGTAACTGAACGCAAAATAAGCGAACGGGTAAATAACGTTTATCGACAACAGACACACTGTAATAAAAGTGAATCATATCCTGCATTCTGCGAAGTAAAATCGATCAAAATTAATTCGCTAATGAAACATTTCCTTCAAAAAGTCGCTAAATAAAAAAAAATAATAAAAAAGAGTACAGCGAAAAGAGAAAACGGCTTTGGAAGTTTCGACATGGTCAAAGTGAATGGAATTTTCCATGCATGAGTGAGTATGTATTCGGAGATGGAGCGGAACTCCGAGGGAGACGCTCTCCGAAGGAAAGATTTTCTTATTTTTCGTGCATATTTTACGTCCTGCTTCCAGTCTATTTGACTTATACTCGTATATATATATTCTTCTTCAACTTACTGCAAAAAAGAATTTTTTTTCTTTTCATGTATATTTCCTGTTTTTTAATATATTTGACTTACATATATTTTTCCTCGATATATTGCTCTAAAATGTTTTTTTCTTGAGTATTTTATTTCCTGCTTCCAGTCTATTTGATCTATACTCGTATAGATCAAAAGCACCATTTTTTATGCATGTCATATATCCTGTTTTTAGTATATTTGACTTACATATATTATTCCTCAATATATTGCTCTAAAATGTTTTTTTTTTCTTGAGTATTTTATTTCCTGCTTCCAGTCTATTTGATTTATACTCGTATATATACTTCCTTCAACTTATTGCAAATCATTTTTTTCATGCATGTTGTATTTTATTTATATTTATTTGTCCTCGATATATTGCTCTAAAATGTTTTTTTATCAGTATTTTATATCCTGCTTCCAGTCTATTTGACTTGTACTCGTATATATATTTTTCTTCAACTTACTGCGAAAAAAAATTTTATGCATGTTACATTTCTTGTGTTCAGTCTAATTGACTTACACTGTACATATTTTTCCTCAGTATGTTGCTCATAAATGTTTTTTTTATGAGTATTTCATTTCCTGTTTCCAGTCTGTTTGACTTATATATATATATATATATATATATATATATATATATATATATATATATATATATATATATATATATATATTCCTTTAACATATTGCTCAGAAATGTTTATCAAGCATTTATTTTCTTGTTATCAGTCTATTTGGCACACACACACACAAACACACACACATACACACACACACACACACACACACACACACACACACACATATATATATATATATATATATATATATATATATATATATATATATATATATATATGTATATATATATATATATATATATATATATATATATATATTCCTTCAATAGATTGCTTAAAAATGTTTTTATTCATATTTTATTTCCTGTTTTCGAATTGTTTTGACCTTTACATAATTTTTACTTCATCATTTTGTTCTCGTGTGTTTTTCTTTAAGTTGAGCATTCTCTGAAACAGTTTTATTTTAGGAAAAGCTGGATTACCCTCCAAATTTCTGTTATTTTAGGGTTAAAAGTTTATTGAAGAATAGCCCATTGGATATAACAATATCGGGATGCATTTTCCGGAGACGTAACCGAGTACCAGGACCGTCCCCTAAAAAAACCGGACGCCATATCTTAAAAACTAAGAATTTCATTGAAAATATTCTCATTATGTTTCCCACACCCAAATTACATTAAATGTACTTATCTAACCTAACGTAACCTAGGGACAGAGCAGAAATACCGGGGCTGGTGCAATGCTAGCATACATCTCAGGAATTTGCTATTGGGGCTTCAATATTATCATAATTCAATAGCATGGAAGACAACTTTCATATCCGGATCAGAGTTGCTAATAAACGCCTTTTAAGAATTATCATAAGGAATAGCATAAAGGTTTTTAAAATCCTTTTAGTAAACTTTATGAGAGAGAACATTCGGTTTTTATCAAATCCATTATTCGGTTGTACCACGTATCTAATTTCGGCTCCCTCTTTTTAAAGAGCAGAGGCGGTGAACTTAGTGCTGTCTTATCTGATGCCACATTTTTGTTTTACATTTGCGATCGTTTCCAGCATATCTCGCCGATGCAGAGGCATTTTTCAAAACGAAATGCCATTTTTATTATTCAGGAGATGAACCCTATGCATATGGAACAGGCTTACAGGGGCCACTGACTTGAAATTCAAGTTTCCAAAGAACACGGTGTTCATTCGAAAGACGTATCGAAGATCAACAGAAAATTGAATTTAAGAACCTCGCCTAGGCTTCTCTCTGCATCTTCACAAGAGTAAGCTACAATTATCATTTAAAATCGAATTATACACACACACTCACACACACACACACACACACACACACACACACACACACACACACACACACACACACATATATATATATATATATATATATATATATATATATATATATATATATATATATATATATATATATATATATATATATATATATATATAAATATATGTATATATATATATATATATATATATATATATATATATATATATATATATATATAAATATATGTATATATATATATATATATATATATATATATATATATATATATATACATATATACATATATATATACGAGTATATATAATTATATATATATATATATATATATATATATACATATATTACACACACACACACACATATATATATATATATATATATATATATATATATATATATATATATATCTTTAGATGCACAAGATTTGCAACAAATTTTATTTATCTTGAAGGTTTTCAAGGAAACAGGCACATAGTAGATATATATGTATGTATATATATATATATATATATATATATATATATATATATATATATATATATATATATATATATATATATATATATATACATATATATACATTATGCGTCTGTCTCCTCGAAAACCTCCAAGCTAAATAAAATCTGTTGCAAATCTTGTGCCTCTAACGAGATACCCGGACAAGAGTCACCGCGCATTAATGGAGAGAACGCTGCTAATGGCCAAATGCGGGCATACTTAACAAAAATCATAATATACTCACAAACTCTTTAGACTCTCGAGGCCAAGAAATGCATCAACGGAGAGGCTCCGAATCTGGTTGTTGTTCAGCTCTCTGGAAATGAGGAGAAGCAATTTGAGTATTATAATGTTTGGGCTGTATTTCAATTACGTTTTAATGTTTATTTTCCCCAGGCTTTAAAACTGTGCCTGCATAATTAATTTTATTCTGATTAAATAAAGTTATATTAATCGTTCTGAATTGCAATTTTCACATTATGGACTTTAGACTTAATATACTCTTTAATATAAAAAATTTAGATAGATGATTAATGGAATGGCCATTTTTACCATAAATTTTTGTTGATGGGCAAAATGGATGCAAAATTATATTCTGCAGAATATATGGTGATGGAGCAAAATGCCGCAGTCTTTACTCTCTCTCTC
The DNA here is from genome assembly GCA_039081455.1 of Macrobrachium rosenbergii. Taxonomy (NCBI): domain Eukaryota; kingdom Metazoa; phylum Arthropoda; class Malacostraca; order Decapoda; family Palaemonidae; genus Macrobrachium; species Macrobrachium rosenbergii. Next base: position 7,618 of record JANJGK010007803.1, read on the forward strand.
TCTCTCTCTCTCTCTCTCTCTCTCTCTCTCTCTCTCTCTCTCTCTCTCTCTCTCTCTCTCTCTCTCTTTTATTTTCTAGGAAAATTAATAGCTTCCTTTTCAGCATAACGTATTCTGGCTGAAAAAATCAGCATTATTTTCTCTCTCTCTCTCTCTCTCTCTCTCTCTCTCTCTCTCTCTCTCTCTCTCTCTCTCTCTGTGTGAATACATCGGGGTACAAAATTTCATTTACTTACAAATCCACCAAACTCGTTTGATCCCTGAAGGCTCCTGGGTCAATACTTGTTATGGTGTTATCCCGAAGGTAGCTGAAAATATTAAAAGTTGTCTCTTTGATAGCAGCCAAGGTGAACGCAGGTATATGTATGTATATATATATATATATATATATATATATATATATATATATATATATATATATATATATATATATATATATATATATATATATATAAGAAATTTGACATTTCGTTTACAATAGTTACAATATAAGGTCAGCCTTACAGAGCAATTAATCCGGAGAGCCCCTCGAGTGAAGAAATCGTCAGCGCCCTTATGATATTATTTTCCAGGAATCTGTAAGAGGAGAAGAGTAATATTAGCAGTTTATAAGATTAAATGTATTCTCGAATCTTGGATTTTGTATATTATCGATCCTTTCGTGAGAATTTGTAATGTAATTGATTTATTTTCTTCCTCTTATAAAATACAAGATACGAAAGGTTAGGTTCACTTGTACGCGTCTTGTAAGAAATTGCTATAACATCAAAAACTTAATAAAAAATAGTCTTAAATATATATTTATCGTTTCCTTTTTTATATATAGGATTCTAAACAACAGGTTTAAGTAAAATATATTACAGCCAATTTATTTACGATGACTATTCCCAACTATTTTTGTCAATAAGTATAATATGAGGTAACTAAGATTAAATATTTCTTTGCCATCTAGTATCAACATATGTTTAATATGTGGATTTGTGTGGGTTAACACGATAATCTCTTCCTTGCCTTCTCGATAGGTTGAGGCAATATCACACAAAACAGTAATATATCCACACTGGATGTCACATCAGTTAAGCCAATAAGTATTGCAGCCAACGGGATTTTGATAATCAACAGATGATAATCAATGAATATAAAAGGAGTTATGCACGGTGATTTATTATTGACATCTTGTTTCAGCAAAGTACCAAGTCTGCCTCCATCACTCTCCATTATGTATGGTGAAAGAGACACATCTCGATACTTAGCCAATTACTATTACTCAGAACATGAACCTTATCCATATGGAACAAGCCCACAGGGGCCATTGACTTGAAATTCAAGCTTCCAAAGAATATGGTGTTCAATTGAAAGAAGTAACAGAAGGTAATGGGAAATAAAAACGGAAATTAGTTTTTAGAAAATAAAAAAATGAAAAATGAATCAACAAATTAATAAATTGGAAGATAAAAGTGTAAGTGAATTAATAAAATACGAGGAGAATTGATTTTGGATAGCAATGTGGTTGCATCTTCGCTCGAACTTATGAGGTTCCAACGGCACAGCCTCAGAGAGACTGTGCCACAGTCCAACGGTGTGAGGAATAAAGGACTTCTAGAACTGAGAAGTTCGACAGCGAGGCACATTTCCCGCATATTTTCGCTGCTGTTCAGCAAATCTGGTCGTTCTTGTCAGGAAGAGAGGATAAACGGGAGGTCAGTGACAAAATCACAGTCTATGCAGATAAATCACAAAATTGAAAAAAAAATGCATATTCGACACTTTGCCGGAAAAGAGACGGTGTGATCAAAAGAGGCAGATTTCAGATTTTTGGAAGACCAAGGAAAGAGAGAGAAAAAGAATATCGAGAACCGCAGAGAAACGGATAAAACAAACGACAACGAAGAACGACCGTGGACGACACAACTGTCTTGTAAGCAAAGGGGGCAAGAAACAAGACAAAAAAAAAAAAAAAAAGAATTTGCCCATTTTATATTTCCCTTCCTTTCATAAGCAAAGTGAGCTGAGGTTTACATCGCTTGATGAATCATTTCTCCAACTTTCAGATATGTTCAGTGACTGAATCATTGCTTTTGCCTTTTAAAAATATTGCTAATATGGATACACGTAACTTATCGCAGTTTTTTTTCCGAGAAACGAAAACTAAAAAAAACGGAAAACGAAAACTGAAAAAAACGGAAAACTCTTATTGAAATATACCAATAGCGAAAATATATATACAGCCGGCTGTAAAAAAATCGCCGGAGGAGAAGACAAGCTGAACGAAAAAATATAGACGTAGCTTATTGAGCCAGACAATGAATGACTCCAGACACCTGGCGTTGGTCCAGAACACAAGATCGCAATGCGTGGGTGAAAGACCACATGAGGCCTAAAGGGCGTATGTCGTTAGCAAGAAACCTCAAGAGTCTGTGAGAGTTAATTAAAACTGAAAAACAAATAAAAGTATGTTTTTCAGAGATAAATGCAGAATTGCTAAGTAAATAAAAGTAGTTTATTTATAGATAAATGCAGAATTACTAAGTAAATAAAAGTAGCTTTTTCACAGATAAAGGCAGGATTACTAAGTAAGTAAACGTATTTTTTTCAGAGATGAATGCATAATTAAGTAAAGGTAGTTTTTTTCGTAGATAAAGGCAGAATTACTAAGTAAATCAAAGCAGTTTTTTCATAGACAACGACAGAATTACTAAGTAGATCAAAGTAGTTTTTCATAGATAAAGGCAGAATTACTAAAAAGATAAAAGTTGTTTTTCATAGATAGGGCAGAATTACTAAATAAATCAAAGTAGTTTTTTGTAGATAAAGGCAGAATTAATAAATGAATAAAAGTAGTTTTTTTCGTAGATAAAGGCAGAGTTATTAAGTATATAAAAGTAGTTTTTTATAGATAAAGACAGAATTATTCATATTCTCTCCATCTTTTCATTACTTTCAAGGTCTTCCTTTCCTACCCCCTGCAAATACTCGTATTAAATCCATTTCATCAACCTGTCGTCCTCCATTCTCGCAACATGCCCAAACCATCCCCATCTCCTCTGATCCACTATAACAGCGGTAATCTGTTGCCACTTTCCATTCGTAATTTTACAGTTGCCATATCTCAATCCTTCTCTCCCCATATACTTCGCGAAAACAGCTTATCTAAACACCTAGATTCTTTTAGTTTTCTGTAAAAGAAAACTATTGTGCTGGCTTTGTCTGTCCGTTCGCACTTTATTCTGTCCACACTTTTTTTTCTGTTCGCACTTTTTCTGTCCGCCCTCAGATCTTAAAAACTGCTGAGACTAGAGGCCTGCAAATTGATATGTTGATCATCCACTCTCCAATCATCATACATAATAAATTGCAGCCCTCTAGCCTCAGTAGTTTTGATTTTATTTAAGGTTAAATTTAGCCATAATCATGCTTCTGGCAACGATATAAGAAAGGCCACCACCGGGCCGTGGTTAAAGTTTCATGGGCTGCGGCTCATACAGCATTATATCGAGACCACCGAAAGATCGATCTATTTTCGGTGGCCTTAATTATTCGCTGTACAGAAAACTCGATTGCGCCGAAGAAACTTCGGCGCATATTTTACTAGTTTTTTTTTTTTTATTTTAAGTAACTTCGATTTTACTTACAATTCTTGCAAGTTGTCTGCTCTGGGACTGACGTTGCGCCCTTTCAGAGTGACTAGATTTGAGCTCATCCACCTTGGAAAGGAGAAACAAGGAAATTAGCATTGTGTTTATTTTTACTTTGCGGAATAAATCGTCGATGATAGGGAGTACATGTATGTGTGTGTGTGAGTGAGTTATTCTCTCTCTCTTCAGTATTTTAGTATGTACAAAACAAATGTCATCTTGTATGAATACATTCTATACAGGAATCAATGACTTTAACTAGTATCAATTATATGACTTTATAATGATAAGCACAGTGTAACAGTGACTGTTATATTATTTCTCGTTAGTATTCTAAAGAATAATTACAATCGTTATTGTCGTCCTATACGAGAGATAACGAAGTAAACAAGCTGAGATTATTAACACCTATCAACTTTTTAATACTTGTATACTGAATAGGAAGGGTGTCTAATAATATGAGAAAAGTTGACTTTTACTCATAGACTAAGAAGTAATGTTTTGCAGAGATTAAGAGAGGAAAAGGAGCCAGTGTACCAAAGTCAAATAAATAAGATATTAGATGTTTGTGTCTGAGATTATCTCATGAGGAATTCACTACAATTAGTCTTAATGACGTCTCATATCCCTGTGATTAAAAACGCCACAAATAACCTACATAAATATATATTTAGTTTATTACTTTGTATATCTGTTTGCTAATGTGTTCTGTTAATGTAAGTACTGAAATGTTTTTGGTTAAATATCGTGGGCATATGGCTATTGGCAATTATAGCAAATCACTTCCTTAAGTAAAGCTTAAAACAGAGTTATACTCTGTAGCTACATATTTTTTCTTCGGTAAATATCATGTTCATAATACTATACGGGCTTAGAACAAATCATCCTTAAATATTGCTTAAAATACAACAAATACTTACAGCTGGACCAAGCTGGGTACGTTGGTAAGCAGATCATCAAACTGGTTGAACTGATTTCCCTGGAGGACCAACTGCTTAAGAGAGGGTAAATCAGTCACAACATCAGCTGGAAGCTCGTGCAAGGCGTTGTCTTTCAGGAACCTGTTGGAGAATGATTAAAATATTGTTTTCTTGCTGCGATATATTCATATAGCCTATGTATATGTATATATATATATATATATATATATATATATATATATATATATATATATATATATATATATATATATATATATATATATAAAGACAAAATCCTCGAGGGAAGGAGACACACTGGAGTGCTGCGAGGCCTTTCGACTAGCGTCCTTTACTTAGCAGACGACAGTCGAAAGACCTCGCAGCACTCCAGTGTTTTGTCTTTATTTATGTATTTATCAAATTCCATATTTTCGTGATTCAGTACACACACACTCATATATATAAATATATATATATATATATATATATATATATATATATATATATATATATATATATATATATATATATATATATATATATATATATATCGTTCTTTTTTATTCAATAACCATGAAATTACTTTAGAATTAGCGCACTAGTGTACCAACGGTTAAAGTGTACGTGAAACCTCTCTGGTAATTAAATCGCAAATTATCACATACAACGTTGCGTTCGTAGGTTATTCTTCATTAATCTCTTTTAAGTTTAATAATGCTTGGTGCTTTTAAAAGATGCATTTAAAACCTTTAAGTTTTACGAGACTACTTTCCTCGTCGTGAAGGTAGGAAAATAAAGAAAAGATTCTACAAAGAACAGCAGCTTATTAGGTTCCTGCTTGACCTTCTGACTAATTATTTTCAGAAATTTTTATTTAGTGTCATTCCTTCTGACAATGAGGACAGCAGCTTTCGTATAGCTGAAGATTCTCTGTGGGTTTTAACCGTACATCAAAATGATATACGCATTGTTACATACTCGTAAGACTGAGGCAGTTTCTTATGAGTTTTTTGGGGACGGCACCAATTTTCATATTATACACACACACACACACGCACATATATATATATATATATATATATATATATATATATATATATATATATATATATATATATATATATATATATATATATATATATATGTGTGTGTGTGTGTGTGTGTGTGTGTGTGTGTGTGTGTGTGTGTGTATATATATAATTGTTGTCTTTTTTCTCAAAATTTTATTATTTCTATGATAGATTTTATATTTTTTCCCATTTTTATATTTCTCATTTATGTTCTGATTATCTAAATCTTCAATATTATTATTTTGTCATTATTTTTCATGTGGGGGCACGTGCCCGCTTCCTCCCCCCCCCTCCCCCCCCCGCCGATCCGCTAGTGGAACCATTGTAATTTTCCCCTATTTATCTTTCGTATATTCGATTAATAACTAAAGTGGCGTATATTACGAATAACTACCGTAATATACTCTAGTTTTCAGGGTTGATTTCTTCGAGTTTATCATTAATTATAAGAACGCATTTGGCAATAATCTCAAATACCAAGGTGAATTTATCCACAAAAGAGATATCGAGAGCCTGCTCGATTCGAGAAGGAGAATCGAGCAGGCCCTAAAAAGCTCTCGTGTTAGATATAGCTTTTAATATGTATTGACACTGGCATCATTGGGGATCTCTTCATCATTGTAGTGACTCATCCAATTAAGAGATTTTTATAAACACCGTTGTGGTCTGGTTAAACTACTTTAATAATAGTAATAATATAAATACCGTCGATTGTAATCACATAACCTTCTATTTACCCATAATGAGGAGATTTGGTATTTTAGTTTTCTGTAAAAGAAAACTAATGAGATGGCTTTGTCTGTCCGTCAGCACTTTTTTCTGTCCGTCATAGATCTTAAAAACTACTGAGGCTAGAAGGCTGCATATTGGCAAGTTGATCACCCACCCTCTAGTCATCAAACATGCCAAATTGCAGCCCTCTAGCCTAAGTAGTTTTGATTTTATTTAAGGTTAAAGTTGGCCATAATAGTGCATCTGGCAAGGATATAGGACAAGCCACCACCGGGCCGTGGTTAACGTTTCATGAGCCGCGACTCATACAGCATTGTACCAAGACCAACAAAAGATAGATAGATCTATTTACGGTGGCCTTGATTATACGATGTACAGAAAACTCGATTGCGATGAAGACACTTCGGCGCATTTTTTATTTATTTTTATTTTCTCTTACTCATATTAATAAACCTTGACCTTTTAACTGCTTCCAAAAGATCTAAACATAGTTTATTGACGTCGAATTTCACCTCTCTCTCTCTCTCTCTCTCTCTCTCTCTCTCTCTCTCTCTCTCTCTCTCTCTCTCTCTCTCTCTCTCTCTCTCTCTCTCTCTCTCCCTTCACATCTTCTTCCTGGTGCTCCAAGAATCCCGAGGGTCCTTCAGTGCTCTCAATAAGTAGGAATAGCTCTTTTTCAAACTGCTCCTACATTCAAGTCCAACCCTTTTCTAACTTTATTATTGTTGTTGTTATTTACGGTTTTCTCTAGTACATTAACGTTCAAAGTGATGTGTAAAGCTCTTGCTAATATATGGCCTGATTATAGGTAATATATATGCAGGAAGAGCATATATTTCGGTGGTCATAAAACTATTTCTAGATTCTGTTCGTGTCTGCCTAAACATACACATACGCACACATAGACGTTTATATATATATATATATATATATATATATATATATATATATATATATATATATATATATATATAAATATATATATATATATATATATATATATATATATATATATATATATATGTATATATATATATATATGTATGTAATTCTAATAGCCACAATGCCCTCTTAACTCCTCGAATTCTTCGCGTTTTTTTGGATGTGCTTGTAACTACGAAGCCGTACGTCCAAACGCAAGAAATTGAAGACACGAACCCGCGTCGCCTTAACCACAAGGAGGTCACCTTGCCGACCTGACTAATCACAGTCTTCAATTTCTTGCGTCTGGATGTACGGCTTCGTAGTCACAAGCACATCCAAAAAAGCGCGAAGAATTCGAGAAGTTAAGAGGGCATTGTGGCTATTAGAATTACATATGTGTCTGGTAAAAGTGACCAGTAGATTCTACATATATATATATATATATATATATATATATATATATATATATATATATATATATATATATATATATATATATATTGAATTTTTCCTTTTTTACGTTTTTCTAACAAACACGATGACCTCCTGATTTCTCGTCTTCCACTCACTTTATGGAGTTGAATATCATTACAAATCTTGGATCAGATGCACACCAATGAATGTCTCCAGAGAGATTTATAAACATATTATGCTGCGCGAAAGTACAAAAAAATCACTTCTGAGCGTAAATACACATCTGCCCTAAAATGGAAGACTGCAGTATCTGCAAAACTACAAAACTGAGAAAAATGGTAGATACTCCCTTGTCTTACTACTGATTTTGCAGATACTGCAAATGGGACCCCCTAAATACTCGTGGAAAGCATTGGAGAGTCATTCTGAAACTGCAGTAACTTGTGTATTAGTGTTTCACGAGCCCAGTGGCTGGCATATCTCAATTTCGAAAAGTTTGCAGACACTGCACTTTTTCATTTTAGGGCAGACTTATTCATCAAATTCAAATATATTTCCCAACAGGCAAAATAAATTCATGCTAACCAACGGAACAACTGTTTGTGTGTGTTTTATTTTGAAGTCTCCGTAAATATCAAGGATTTTATGCTAAGTCATAGACGGGTTAAACTATTTGGGTTTTCCAGAAGAAGTTTGCTCTGCGCCTAATGCCTCCTTGTCAGTCATTCGTGGATTTTCTTGTGTTTTCTCATTCTATTAAATTTTCCCTTCCGTAAGTGCCTTGTTCCTTGTTATTCCATTTTTAATCTTAATACCACTCTCTCTTAGTTCTCCTTAATTGATTTTGAATTTTTTTCACGCATGAGTTATAATATAGCCTCACCACTCTCCCAACTTTATTGATTTTCCATAAAACTCTTCACTTCCTACTTTTTTCACCTCTAGCTTGTTTGCAAAAAGGATTGGCATCACTTGATACCATCCTACTCCCTTACTTCCTGTATCAAGGTTCTTTTCTGTTTACTTCTCTTTACTCTTCCATGTTTATCAAATTGTTGTTAATTCTCAATCCTTATCTGAGCTTTCTCTGTCCTCATCGTCTATCTAAATGCTTCTTTACAAGATTATTTCACAGTTCTTCACAATCTTTTCCTGTTTCTAAGTCTAGAATACTTTCAATATTTCGTCTCACCATCTGCCTGTCATTTTCAAAACACCACCTTACGCGCAAAGAGTGCCTAGTGCGATTTTTTACATATTTCAGAAATCATAAAATTATTTTAGCCTAGACCCGGCGATAGCTTTGCACTCGGATTTTCTATATGATAGTTTATAGCCAAAAAATGATGGGCAATAATTTTCCTTTGTTACAGCAGAGGCTAGTTTCTGTAAGTATATCCTTGGAGTCCGTGTGCGTATGTGCGTGTGTGCGTGTGCGTGTTTTCTATCACTTTTTATTACATCTTTGTACATCTGGCTCGCTCTGGGCACTTAGGCTATATATCGCGTCGTATATTAATTAGAATGAATTAATGTTGATTAGAACATTTCACATCAACTTCATCTACTACGTTGTCGTTTGTTATAGACTTAAATTAATTTCTGTTTAAATTTGGAAATTATGATTCTAATCGTGAAAATTATTGCTTGAGATAATATTGTTAATTTTTATCTATTGAAACCAGTATAGGGAGACATATTGGCCTAAGAGTAACTTACTTTCGTCAAGACAATCGTAAAACATGTGAGAATATATCGTTTGGATAAAATGAACAGAAGATAATTGAGCATTTACTCGTTCTTTTGCTCACAAAGAGAATTTATGATTTATTTTCTTTTAGAAACCTTATTCTTTTTGTTTAAATATTCATTTTACCAACTTGAGCAGTAGTCCATTCAAATATCGAACAAATAATTCGATATAGAATCACATAAAATTATCTAAATCTTTCCCTGGTGGTTGTTGATCCCAAATAAGATCATATTTCTAAATAATTATAAAAACGAAAATGTACTTCAAAGAGTTCACGAAGTATACCAGGTTCAGCAGCTAATTGCTGAGACGTAATATATGACAAGTACGGACCACAAAGTTGTCGAGGTCTTTGAGGAATTGTCGATATGAAGAAAGTTCCCTTTGAAGAACTCTGTTGATATCAGACAAGTTTCCTTAATTCAAAAAGTTTCTGACTCACTCCGAGGACCAATGTTCTCATCTATGTGAACTTTAAAGAGACCATATCTAGAAATATAACAGGAACTTTGGTGTTGTAAATACAATTTGGGAAAAATCTTAGCAAGAGTTGGTGGTGTAGTTTACAACTGTGGTAGCTTTCTTTGCACGGTCATTCCTGTACAATAAACCACGTGCTTACTGTCAATCTCAGGGACCGCGAGTCATCATTTTTCTCAAATATCTTTCAAACTAATTATTTGATCGAAATGGTACTTTGACACAGTGTACAGGACACCTCCCGTTAATTTTTGGTAATATAGTGCATTGTCAGATGGTTTTAGTTAAGGCGTTTACTCTTGACTTACACGGTGTTGCCAAGCATCGCCAAACTATGCATTTGAACGTCTTTTATCCCCATCCCGTCCCTCCCTCTCCCTTCCCCTCCTCATCCCTCCCTCAACCCACTTTCCTGGCCTCCCCATCTCCGCCCCCCTTTCCTGTCTATGGGGGATAGCGGACGTTCGATTGCGTAGTTTAGGCCTACTGACTCATGTGACTTTGCTTTTGAAAGTCAAGAGTAAACGCCTTAACTAACACCATTTGACAATGGACTACATTACCAAAAATTAGCGTGAGGTGTCTTGTACATTGCGTCAAAGTACCATTTCGATCAAATAATTAGTTTGAAAGATATTTGAGCAAATCGATGACTCGCGGTCCCTGAAATGGATAGTAGGTACGCTACGATTAGTAAATTACTTTGTCAAAAGAACTGAGGTAATTAGGGTGACAGTGGCGTGTTGATGCTCAGCCCCGGAAAATTCTGAGTTTCCCACAAACATAGATTCTCAGCCAAGCGTAGAATGATAGCTTTTACATTTCGATTTGTCCTTTTATGAAAATTAAATGTCTGCTAGTCCTCGAGTTCATGTTAACTTTCTTCGTCTTCTCTATTTCCCAATGAATATAAGAAACCATAAAAGACCATTTCGATATTATTAGCCATTAACTTGTGTTTCGAATGAAACAAGTCCTTAATACGAAAATGTATAAAAAAAAAAGGCTTTATGATTGTATCTCACGAATGGAGTCTTCAGAACAAAAAAAAAATTGTCATTTCACGAGTATAAAACAAACAACGTATAAATGCTAATAATGCTAATATAATAAATATGCCTCATTTATAACGAATTACAAGGAATATCGAATGATATTCAAGTCCAATCAGTAACAATACATTTGAAACTTCCTTTAGAAGAAAATGGTTGACGATTAAATATTTCAGGATTTAAATACTTAACGCAAACAAATAGCCAAGACTTGGTCTTCGAGAGGCACACGGGTCTTATCCTACGAAAAATCAATAACTTAACAAATACGGAGGACCTGCAAGTGTGCTTTCTAATCGTCTTGGACTGATACGTTGCAATCTGAACTGAATTTATGAAATGGAGTTGATTTGCTTTGCATTTTTCACATTATCTGAATATCCAAGGAAATTCACGAGTATTCGAATTAAATCTGCAATATGTTGAAAACGTTCAACAATTTTTAGTTTCCTTTATATTTTCCTTGACTGAAGGAGGTATTTGATCTCCACTCAATTACCTTATTGGCATCCAAATGATTTCTGTACATAGAACAGAGACGAGCTTGCAAGGAACTGACGAGCTTAGGAAGAAGTCTTTGAATTACGACGAACTTTGATTAAGTCGAACTTGTAAACCAACTTACTCAGGTTTCTGGAAACGTACTAGATCCAATTACAACCAAATAATGTTCCAGCATTAGCTCACACCAACTGACACGAGTTTAGAGACCCCTTTGAATTCATTTCTAAGATAGAATTCTTAGTAAATTAATATATCCGTGTGCCAAAAGTGAAAAGCATAGAGCCGAACGGAAATGATTGCATATAACTCTTGTTATATTGTTAGCAACAATTTTACGGATATTTTCATGATATAATGAACATATACCTGAGTAATAATTTCTTTACTAAAATAGTCTCTACAGGTAACTAAAACTTCATAGTTTTATGTAAAAGAAAACTATTGTGGCGGCTTTGTCTGTCCGTCCGCACATTTTTCTGTCCGCACTTTTGATGTCAGCCCTCAGATCTTAAAAACTACTGAGGCTAGAGGGCTGAAAATTGGTATGTTGATCATCCACACTCCAATCATCAAAAATACCAACTTGCAGCCCTCTGGCCTCAGTAGTTTTGATTGTATTTAAGGTTAAGTTAGCCACAATCGTGCTTCTAGCAACTATATAGGATAGGCCACCACCGGGCCGTGTTTAAGTTTCATGGGCCGCGGCTGATACAGCATTATACCGAGACCACCGAAAGATAGACCTGTCTTCGGTGACCTTGATTATACGATGTACAGAAAACTCGATTGCGCCGAGGAGACTTCAGCGCATTTTTTACTTTTTTTCTCTCTTATTTCGTTCAAGTGGATAGATTTTTATTCATTGCAGGATTGGCATTTATTTATTTATTTATTTATTTATTTATTTATTTATTTATTTATTTATTTATTTGATTGATTGTTAATTTATTTAATTGTCTACTTACTTACCTCAGGATTTGTCTTTATTACTAAGCAATCCACGTTAAAGTAAAACCCTGCTATGATTACTGCACAATCTATCGATGCTCATAATAAATATTTTTCAATGCTGACAAAAGCGTTTAGAAATTTCATCCGCATGCACTTCGTCGTCCTAATTAAAAAATAAACTATGTAAAGGAAGCCCCCATTATGTACTTACAGTCTTGTCAGGTTATTCAGGCCCCGGAAAACTCCCGCAGGAAGATAGGAGAGATTGTTACCCTCCAGGTCCCTGGAAAGAATGTTACATATTTTGTTAGTGAAACTTAATTAAGATGTTGCTCGGAGTGGTCACTTATTTTTTTATCTGACAGTATTATCTCTGGCGTTTCTTTTTTTTTTTTGTATGTTTTTGGTGGTCTGAAATATATTTTTAAGAGTAATAAATAATATAGTTTTTCTCATAATGATTTACAATGTGGTAAGATCTTATTGTAAATGAATATTTTGAACGTGATATATTTTGGCCTTCTGAAATATTTTTGGATGATAAATCACTAACATAGTTTTTATCACAACAATCTATAGTTTAGTAACTTTTACTGTAAATAAATACTTTCAACGTGATACATTTTGTTATTTGAAATATTTTGGATGAGATGTCAGTGATATTTTTCTTACAATAATTTACAGTTTAGTAGATCTTACTATAAATATTTTGATCATAACATATTTTGGCCTTCTGAAGTATGTCATATGATAAGTCAGTGATATAATTATTCTAAAAATAATTTACAGTTTAATATATCTTACTGCACATGAATATTTTGAACATGATATATTTTGGCCTTCTGAAATATGTTTTTTATGAGAAATCAGTAATATGATTTTTCTCGTAATGATTTACAGTTTAGTAGATCTTATTGTAAATAAAATTTTTGACCATGATATATTTTGGTCGTTTGAAGTGTTTTTTATGATAAATCAGTAATATCACTTTTCACATAATAATTTACAGTTTAGCAGATCTTGCTGTAAATAAATATTTTATATATGATATATGCTGGATTTCTGAAATATTTTTGTATGAGAAATCAGTAATATAATTTTTTTCCTAATCAATTTAAATGTTACTAAAGCCTGCGGCATATAAATATTTTTAATTTGATATATTTTCTTTCAAATTAGCATTTTGCGCCATGGCTCATAAATATATCGTTCAATGAGAAACATATCAAGAAAACAAATTTTCATATTATTATTTTACAGATTTTGAGTATGTTATATTTTCTTTCAAATTAGCATTATAGGCCTTAATTCATAAATGTATTTTTCACTGAGAAGCATTTCAATAAAATAAGGTTTAATTATTAGTTTACAGATTAGTAGATCCTACTGCAAACAAATACCTTGAACACAATATATTATCCTTCAATTAGCATTACAGGCCACTTTTCGTAAAATATATTGTTCCCTGAGAAGCATACCAACTAGAAAATTTAAGTCTTGGGAGATACTTACAAAAGATCGAGGTTACTATATTTTTCAAAGTCTCCGGCTTTCAGGACGAGGGAGTTGTTCGCCAGCATCCTAAAAATATTAAATAAAGAATTATTATGATAAAATCACTTCCAAGATTCTTTTATTTTTCTTGCTCCTTGTGAATTCAACCTGGTTAAAATCTTTTATTTTTTCTTGCGCCTTGTGAATTCAACTTGGATCAAATCTCTTATTTTTCTCTCACCTTGTGAATTCAACCTGGATCAAATCTTTTATTTTACTTGCTCCTTGTGAATTCAACCTGGATCAAATCTTTTATTTTTTTGCGCCTTGTGAATTCAACCTGGATCAAATCTTTTATTTTTCTTAAGCCTTGTGAATTCAACCTGGATTAAATATTTAATTTTTCTTGCGCCTTGTGAATTCAATCTGGATCAGATATTTAATTTTTCTTGCGCCTTGTGAATTCAACCTGGATCAAATATCTAATTTTTCTTGCGCCTCGTGAATTCAACCTGGCTCAAATATTTAATTTAAAGAACGCCTCGAATACAAGGTTTTGGGTGCAACTGAATGCATTTGAAGCTTAAAATAAAATGTCTGGGGCAATTTTTAGTTATATCTCAGAGTGTATGTGACATTTGTACTCCGAAAATAAAAGGGTTTCAAGTTACGGGAACCATGACTTGAATAAGATAGACTTAACTTCTATAGCAAAGAAACGCTTCGAAATACAGGGCCATGGCAAACCACGATTTTTTTCTCTGCTTTTTGATGTTGGTAAAAAAAAAAAATAGTAATAGTATTTTCGCTGCAATGCGTGACCCAAAAGTCAATGACGGGCAGGGGGAGCAAGGGACGTGCAGCCCTCAACCCTGTGATGAAATTGCGAAATATCAGAAAATAAAAAAAAAATAGTTTTCCATCGCATCCAATTCCAGTACTTTTATGCGAGGTTTTATTTTAACGCTTTTTAAAGCACCACCTTGATTGGTGAACTAATGCGCTGAATGTAATTCTATAACTCTACCCAGTTTAACAAATTATTTTTACCATAATAATTACATGGACAGTTTTTAGATTATTTAATTGTTCGCGAACTTGTCGTCTACGATAACTTTAGACATACATGGACAGTTTTTAGATGATTTAATTGTTAGCGAACTTGTCGTCTACGATAACTTTAGACATTACATATCTAAAGTTATCGTAGACGACAAGTTCGCGAACAATTAAATAATCTAAAAACTGTCCATGTAATTATTTTGGTAAAAATCATTTGTTAAACTGGGTAGAGATATAGAATTACATTCACTGGACGTTGGGTCACGGAGTAAGAGAACGTGGAATTTAATTAAAAAAATGAAAAAGGTATTTAATTTGTCAAAAAATAACTACATTTTTATATATAAGAAATAACAGCTCAGTGAGATGAAGTTCGGGAAATAGGTATTTCTAGATCGCTACGGTATATCTTTCATGCCTGAAGAATTATTGTACTACAATTAGATGAAAATGGAAGACAAAATCCACAGTAATGATGTGTTCTCAGAAAAGAAAAGGAGATTAGAGACGATAGAACGAGAGTTATGATGGCCTCTCGAATTAAGATGACATGAAAGAGACAGACCAGTGTGACGCAAGAAGCTGGAGGTGTTTAAATCAATTTGAGAATGTGTATGTGGACTTTAAAAACCTATGACATTAGATAAGCAACTGAAAAGCTGATGATAATAAGAGTGAGATGCTTCATAATACGGGGAATAGGTTGGCCTCAGTGCGTACGATATATCCACAGGAGGATTAATTCCAATGAAAGGTTAAACAGTCGTTTCTTTTTACAAGGGGGGGGGGGGATGCCAGAATTACGAAGTTTAACATAATTATTGTATACCTTAGAATCTGTATGGCAGGGTTCTCTTTGACAAAATAAAAAAAAAATTCAACACAGGATTCATACGAGAACACCAGCGTTGGTTTAGATAAGCAAGAAGTTACGATATCCATAAGTTTATTTTAACAGATCCGCATAATTTAAGAGCAAAGATATAAACTGCATGTAACCTAAAACATCTAGAAACGGTTTACGATAAGACTGGAACATGTGATACAGAAGGTAATCAGTGGAGAATATATTTTTTTTTATCTTGCAAAGAAAGCGAAGTTTACGCTACAAGATTTACGCGCGAAAGCGATGGGATTTCTATAGAACTGGGTCTGAAGGAAAGTGTATCTTCTTTTTCCATGACACTAAAACGTTTTTATGGACGAAGCGATGGGATAAGCCGAGGAGGGTTATGGGAATAAGAACTTTTAGATAAAGGCAGTGGTAGCGAACTCCATATGGAGTGTTGACTTTTAAATATGACTCACGTATAGTGATGATATAGTGAAATGAGCGTGATATTCAAACAAATACCTGAGCGTGTGCATTTATGTCATAAATGGTAAGGATAAATTAAAATCAATGGAGGGGAAAAGTATAACCATTTATGATTGAAAGACGCATATCCTTGATTGGTAGTACCCTTTAGGATTAATTGTTATGTACAGTTTTAGAAATATAGAAATGGTTCTCTGATCGCACGAGGCAAGGAGAATAAGATTTAGCAAAATGTGAGGTAGATTTAAGTAGGCAAAATTTAGAATGCAAGAAGACCTTAATAATTCAACCTCCTTTCAGATAATGGAGTGTGAGTATCTACTGCTAATGAAAAGAAATTTGAAACTGTAAAGTGAAATCTTATTTGTTCGCAAATGATAAAGTTTAATGGTTCGGTGTGTTTAATGTAGATGACGTGACACTGGTGAGTCTTTCTTGTTGAAGCAAAAGTAAGTCAATATTACAAAATTTTATTTATTCTGTTGTAACGCCAGTTTTAGTAACCATAATTCAACCAATAAATTTCCATAGGGGTTACCTATGCTCCAGCAGCCAATTTATACTTATTGTAGTGATTGCAGTGTCTATTTTTTCCCTGTTAAGGAAAACTATTTAATTAAAACAAAACAATAACATTTTTAAAAAATTAATCTAAAAGATGGAAAAAATCCTTTGAAAACAATATTTAACTTACAATGCCGTCACTGAAGTTCCGATATCCTGAGGAACCTGTGTCAGGTTCGCATTCTTGCAATGCATCTTAGTGAACATTCGACACAGGCAGACAGTTGGAAACTCCTGTACACCTGTAATTGAAAGTTGTTACCTTTTATAGAAAATTTATATCATCGAATGATCATGAAGAAATAGTAAAAGCAAATAATGAGAATAATATTAGTAACTAGCTGACCAACCCGGCGTTGTCCGGGAAATCTCTGAATGACAACCAATAGTCTCTCTCTCTCTCTCTCTCTCTCTCTCTCTCTCTCTCTCTCTCTCTCTCTCATTCCTGTTTAGATAGTGGTTTCAGTTACATTACCCAGCATTTTTGACATTTTTATTTCACCACTTCTCACCTATCATTCCTATCGGGGCTGATCTTGAACTTGAAGGGAGTTTCTCTATCCATCCCAGCGATCTCGAAAACTATGGATTAGACACTAATATCTGTCGTTTCGGTTTTATTTACATGTCACCAACTTCCCACCCCCTTCTCACCCCCTCTTCCTATCAGGGTTGAACTTGGACTTTAAGGACATCGGGAGTGTCACTATTCTTTGAAGGGATCCCGAAAACTATGGATTAGACACTAATGTCTGTCGTTTTGGTAATTTTTACATGTCACCACCTTCCCACCTCCTTCTCACCCGCCTTCCTATCAGGTCTAAACTTGGACTTGAAGGGAATCGGAGTGTCACTATTAATCTCAGCGACCTCGAAAACTATGGATTAGGCACTAATATCTGTCATTTCGGTTATTTTTATATTCACCACCTTCCCACCCTCCATCCCTACTGGGCTGAACTTGGACTTAAAGGGCATTGGGAGTGTCACTATTCATCTTAGCAACCTTAAAAACTGTGGATTAGGCACTAATATCTGTCATTTTCTGTATTTTTTACATTTAACCCCCTTCCCAAACGCCCCCCTCCCTTTGGTGCCAGTGATGCCTTACCCCCACAGTGTTCTTTCCCAGATGATAAGTCGCATGTATACCAAGTTTGGTTGAAATTGCTCAATGCGTTTCAGAGTGTATGTGGAACATACAGACACATGCACACACATACATACATCCATTTATATATATATATATATATATATATATATATATATATATATATATATATATATATATATATATATATATATATAGATAATGGACCCTCTCTCACTCTCTCTCTCTCTCTCTCTCTCTCTACACACACAAGCACACACACACACACACACACACACACACACACACACACACACATATATAATATATATATATATATATATGTGTGTGTGTGTGTATGTATGTATGTATACATTACATACACACACACACACACACACACACACACACACACACACATATATATATATATATATATATATATATATATATATATATATATATATATATATATATATATAGATATATATATATATATATAGATATATATATATATATATATATATATATATATATATATATATATATATATATATATATATATACCCAAACTGGATTTTCATTTTCACATAATTTACCCCTTACAGACATATTATTTTGGATTTCACTGTCAGTGAAAAAAAAAATTGAATGTAAAGAAAATTGAACCGTTTTTATAAAAGATGATTATAAGTAGACTATTAGACAGCCGAGCTCACGAAGCGAAAAATATTTGAAACAAAAGCAATAATCTATTTTTTTCCAGTTTATTGATGGGTTGGGCGTTGCTCATTTGACACTTTCCAAGTATTCTTCTTTTCTCACATGTGCAGCTTTGTTTTCATTTGCATATATTTGTTTGCATATGTTTGTATTCATATATACAATAGAATTCCACGTAACCATAGCTATAATGGTAGCATTGTTTATTTTTGTTTTTGTATGCAATAAAATTCCACCTTTTTTTTATTTCCGTGAGAAATCTATTGATTTCTCTTGTGCTTTTATATTTAAGCCTTAGTTGTATAGAAATAAATAACTCTTCACCGAAGTTATAATTCCAGTACTATGATCTATAAATAATTGAAAATGAATTTTGATAATTTAGTATTATGTTCGTCTTAATTTCCATCGGAAAATGTTAGGTGAAAGTCGCCCCAAAAAAATATTGGAATGAGCTTTGTTTTCACGTTTCAAACTTAAAGTAATGTATCTTAAAATGCTATTTACCCCAAAATGTAGGCTATAACTTCCCAACATTATAAATGGAATTATCAATTAATTTCATTATCTCATAAATTTAACATTCATCCTATGACGAGAGAGAGAGAGAGAGAGAGAGAGAGAGAGAGAGAGAGAGAGAGAGAGAGAGAGAGAGAGAGAGAGGTCGTTTGCCTTTGTGACTAAAACTCGTATAATTTGAAGTCTTGAAATTCGGGTCAAGCCTTATATGAAATTAATCCTTCCTCTTTCGGTTCATCAATTTTGAATCGACTACAGCTGGTCAGATGCATCTCTCTTTAAGCATGAATTACTAATAGTTATAGATTCGTCGCAATTTCAACTTGCATAGTTACCCATCATACAACACCCCGTAGTGGGGTGGTGCCGCCAGTTCACCTCATGCGGTGCACTGTAGGCTGTACTTAAGGTTCTTTGCAGCGTGCCTTCGGCCCCTAACTGCAACCCCTTTCGTTCCTTTTACTGTATCCCCTTTCATATTCTCTTTCTTCCATCTTACTTTCCACCCTCTCCTAACAACCGATTCACAGAGCAACTGCGAGATTTCCCCTCCTGTTACGCCTTTCAAACCTTTTACATTCAATCTCCATTTCATCTCTGAATGACCTCATAGATCCCAGTGCTTGGCCTTTGGCCTAAATTCTTTATTCAACTCAACCCTATCGTACAACATTGCTG